>MJUU01034304.1:128788-148358 GCA_002080025.1 Modiolus philippinarum
GTATTTGGTGTTTACATTCATATGTTGTACCATTTAATGTTGGTCTTTTAACATTTATGCTTGTATTTGGTGTTCACATTCACAGGTTTAAATAGTTTGTATTACTTTATGTTGATCTTTTAACATCTATGCATGCATTTGTTGTTCATTTTGTGTTCATATGTTCATATGTTAACATATCTTGTGTCAGCTTATGTTGAAGGTTTAAAGTTTCTGTTTGTATTTTGTGTTCATTTTGTCGTCAGTATCTATTTGTTTTCATAGTTTGGATCAATTTATTGTCATAGCTGACGTTATGTTTATATTTTTTTGTTCACATCAGTGTTAATATTCATATGTTTACATGTTTTAATATCACTTTATAGTCGTAGTTAACTGTATGCTTATGATTTGGTGTTCACATTCATGTTTATGTTTATATGTTTACATGTCCTGTGTCATTCCATTGTCATAGTTGACGTTTCGAATGTAGACCAATCAAATTGCAGGGATTTCAACCAATCAAAAGCCTCCATTTACAATGGATTGACCATCAGAATGCAGGAAAATCAACCAATCAGAAACCGTCTTAGAAAAGTGAACCGCCAATCACGGCCATCGATACAAATGACTTTGACTATATAAAGGCGTGGTCGACCGGCTTCTTCAGTCGCCAGACTTCCAATCAGTTGACCAGTTTTGGTTAGCAGTTAAAATGTTCGATTGTGACAAATGCCCAAAGAAGTACACAGAAAAGCGGAATTTACAACGACACGCAAAGAGCCACTCAGAGGAAAAACAAAAATACGGCTGTTCCAAGTGTGAAAAGAAGTTCGACTGAGAAGAAAAAAAAGAAAAAAAAGAAGGCATGAAGCGTCCCACGATTACAACTTAAGATGTGATGTCTGTGGTCGATATTTTAACGATAACTCCCACCTAAAACGTCACCGTGCTATACACGAAAGACCAGGAGCCAAACCTACGAAGCTTATGATGATGAACACATCCAACATATTACAATCTGGAAAAAAAGGATCGACCAACTACAACTCAACCTGAAAGCGATGATAAAATACGTACAACACCGACAACCAACGAGGGTCATACCAAAGCAGACGTCTTACCTGAATATCGTGACACTCAACATGCAGTTGTACCTAGAATGTTGACCAAGTATTCGAATCGTAGAATATACAGGAAACCTCATAGAGGATCGTTTTGGAAAGCAGCAATCTCCCTAATATTCTAGAGTTAATATGGGAAGTCTTTGAACAACAAACGTCTAACTTCAAAATAAACTTTTCGTTTGGATTTAATTTACGAGATGAACAAACAGATGAACTACGATATTTCTATGCCAGTCAAAATAATGCCAGATTTTTTAAGTGCCAATGCTAACTTAAAATACAGAGGATGTTCACCAGCTCATTGATCCTACAAAATCTCCAAAGACATCAGAGATCCAATATCAAATGGGCAATACATCTACTTACTAATATGAAATTTAACGTCAACGAAATAAAAGCAATAAAAAACAAATAGGACTGAAGGAGGGTAATGCGGCCTATCCCATTGGATAGCCAGTCACAAGCCTGGATAAACGCAGAGTGGCCTAAGTACAATCTCACATATAAACACATTGTTATAGATCTAACATGTATAGCCCCAGCAAAAGTAAAGGTTAAAAGTTAGAATTAGGGGACTAAGTAAATGAACAATACTAGTAGATGGGTTAATAAAGAAAACGATGAAACTCAAGAATAAGTAAATTTAATAAAATAATGAAAAAAAAGATAAAGATACTTATATTAAAACTTAAATAAAATCAAATAACAATAAAAATAAATAAATGATTTAAAATATAAATAAATTAGAAATTAGATAATGAAAACAATAATAAATTAGTAAATAAAATAATACTGGCAATAAAAATGATAATAAATGAATAAATAATTATATAACGATAAAATAATATAACAATAAAAATGATAATAAATGAATAAATAATTATCTAACGATAAAAAAATATAACAATAAAAATAAATAAAAGATAGAATAAAATAAGTAAAACACTAATAAAAGTAATAAATAAGCTATTAATAAAAAGTAAAAAAAAATAATAAAATAATAATAAAGATAATAAATGAAATAAATAAATATAATTAAATATAATTAAAAATAAAAATATAGAAAATAATAATGACCATAAAAAGTAAATAAAAATAAATAAATAGTAAACAATAAATTAAAAAGGGAATTAAATAAGTAAAGAAAATAACAATACTAATGATAAATGAAATAAATGAATAAATAAATAAGAATAATAAATAAAATAAATAAATAAATAAGAATATGAATGAATTAAATAAAGAAAATGAAACTATAATTGAATAATAAAAATAATAAAAGAATTAAAGTAATATGATAAATAAATATAATAATAATGAAAAAAAAACAAACATAAAAAAAAACAAATCAAAATAATAAAACAAACAAACAAAGAAAAAATATAGAGTTGTCATAGCAACTAAGGTTAGAGTTGGATCAAAGGGAGAGAACTCCAATAATTTTGAAAATAGAAAGTAACTATGGAGGTAAAGAAAATACTGCAAAAAATGGTTAGGGTTAGTCGTGAACAAAAACATCATTACTGATCTAACAACAGAAAAGCTAAGGTTAATACAAGAATAAGTGCAAGATTAGGGTTAGAATAAGACGAGATCAGTGGACATGGAGAGAAGTAGGGCGAGACC
Source organism: Modiolus philippinarum (assembly GCA_002080025.1). Lineage (NCBI taxonomy): Eukaryota > Metazoa > Mollusca > Bivalvia > Mytilida > Modiolidae > Modiolus > Modiolus philippinarum. Next base: position 131,521 of record MJUU01034304.1, read on the forward strand.
AAAGTAGAAGGTAAAGTAGAAGGCGAGACATAGGAAAGTATCCTGGATAGTTGTAGGGCGAGACCAGTGACAACATTATGGACTAGTGAAGTCAAAACCAAAGGCAAATCACTCAGGACGAGGTCAAAAGGTCAATGAAACACTATAACAAAAAGGTTCAGTCACTGGATTCTAGAGGCAATGGTTAAGGTGTAGTAAAAAAAATAGATTAGGGTTAGGGTAAAAGTTAGATCAAAGCTGGGATAAAGATGAGACCAGTAGGCAAACCCAGCGACAACACTATGGACTAGTGAAGTCAAAGCCAAAGGCGAGGCACTCAAGACGAGGCAAAAGGTCAAAGGTCAATGAAACACTATAACAAAAGGGTTCAGTCACTGAATTCTAGAGACAATGGTTAAGGTGTTGTAAAAATAGATTAGGGTTAGGGTAAAAGCGAGGCTATTAAAAGCTGGGATAGAGACGAGACCTACGGACCAGGCCAAAGGTCAGTGATATTAAAGTACATTAGCACCTCGTCAATAACGATTGCAGCGCCCTCTATATTGGCACTAAAATTCCCTCCTGAACTAATTTGCATATTTTACGAAAAATTGAGGTAAAATGAAAATATTTTACAAAGAACGCACTACACGGCACCTCGCCAATTTTGGTCTGAGGTAACGTGTTCTACTACTTGTATGGCTCCAAAAGTTTTACCATCCGCATCTCCTCCTACACCACTTGGTATTTTCCAACCAAACTTGCAGGAATTCTTCAGTATATATTGTAGATGTGCACCATGCATTTTGTTTTTGTTTTGTTTTGTATGTTTTTGTTTTTGTTTTTGTTTTTGTTTTTTTTTTTTTTTTTTTTTTTTTTTTTTTTTTTTTTTTTTTTTTTTTTTTTTTTTTTTTTTTTTTTTTTTTTTTTATAGCTATTTTTGGACTTTGTCATTTTAGCTTATTGGAGTCTTACTCGTAGGGTTTGCCTCCATTATCCGCAACTCCTCCTAGACCGCTGGGTACTTTCTAACCCAACTTGCAGGAATGCTTCAATATATATTGCAGATGTGTACCATGCATTTTGTTTTCTTTAATTTTTATTTTTTTTTTTTAGATTTTCTAGCTATCTTTGGACTTTGTAATTTTAGCTTATTGGAGTCTAGGATTTGCTTCTATTATCCGTAACTCCTCCTAGACCACAGGGTACTTTCCAACCAAACTTGCAGGACTGCTTCAATATATATTGCAGATGTGCACCATGCATTTTGTTTCATTTAATATGTATTTTTTTTAAGTTTTCTATCTATTTTTTGATTTTGCCATTTTAGGTTATTGGAGTCTTTGGAGTATGCTTTCCCTACCTGCAACTCCTTCAAACTGCTTTATACTTTTTAATCAAACTGACAGGAAGGCTTCAATATACATTTTAGATGTTCACAATGTATTTTGTTCTCTTCAATTTTCGTCCATGCAACACCGAACTTCTGCACGACTTCGCCGGCGATACCGACTGGAACAAGCATGGGGGGGTCAAGCATATGCATGGGACAAATGCAAATTCTTCTTTGAAAACAATTAGAAGACTTAAAACAACCTCTTCGTCTCGACTCACTAGCTTCTTGAATTCAGGCAAGAAAAAACATAATGTACTAAACGTCAATAGTCGTATGACTTAGAAATGTAATATATAAATCTTTCGATTTCGAACCTCATCTCGTTACCGAACATTGTCTCTGTTTAGGCTTGCTTATGGGACTTGCCAGTTAGCGAGAGTACAATTTTAATCATTCTCCCTTCAAATTATTATGTCTGTATATGGATATCATTATCTGGGCAGCTTATTAACTTCACGAATGCAGAAATGTCATAAATAAGCCGCCATACAATTGTATGAATAAACCAAATAGCTATTTTCAAAAATAGTACAAACGATTTTTATAACCGTATAAACGATTTTTAAAATCGTACAAACGACTTTAAAAAACCGTACTAACGATTTTTAAAATCGTACAAACAATTTTAAAATCGTACAAACGATTTTGAAAAATCGTTTAAACGGTTTTAAAATCGTACAAACGAATTAAAAAAATCGTTTAAACGATTTTAAAATCGTCCAAACGACTTTATAAAAATCGTTTAGACGATTTTTAAAACCGTACAAACGATTTTTAAAATAGTACAAACGATTTTTAAATCGTACAAACGAAATTAAAATCGTACAAACGAATTAAAAAAATCGTACAAACGATTTTAAAAATTGTTCTTACGATTTTAAAATCGTACAAACGATTTTAAAAAAACCGTACAAACGGTTTTTAAAATCGTTTTAACGATTTTTATTATATTTTTTTTCTTTTACTTGGCATGAATAAGCTGTCGTATTTTTATATACATTCAACATATCAAAAAATCTCATCGGCACAAGCATGCGCTCTGTGCGTCTGTGCCAAAATATGACCAAAAAATGGCGAAAATTTGTCGATTTTCGGTAAATCTGGAAGAAGCGTGACATTTGTGACGTCACAATTAGGATTTGATGACACCATTTCACCAATTTACTTGAGTTTTGATTTAAGCAATGTATCAACTGTGATATACGGAGTAAAGTTTAAAGGAAAACCCCGTTTGAAAATATAGCTAGGTCTGGGGGCCAAATATGCCTTTTATCGTACATACTCCTTTAGATATTTCAAGTTTAAAAAAAAAATGGGTTTTTGGGTCAGCATCGATGTTTATAACAAAATTCCAAAGTTACTGTTAATTTTGTTTTCTGCATATGCGCATTTCGACAACTTATGTCAGTGCAGATCAAATCAAACCTTTTGGAAGTCTATTCACCGAAAAACTTGTAAAAGCTGACAGAGAACAAATAACAAAAAGTATCTAAATAGAAAAGCCAAATTCAGCTAAAGACGGAGCTATGCATGAGGGAGATACTCCTTAGTTTACCCATTCATATATTTCATTTTATTTTCAACGTCCAAAATGTCCTATAATATATTCATCCTGATTCCCCAATCTTCAACAGTTTAATGATGGCTATTCTAATTCGCAGATAACTAAATACCGAAGTTATTGTGGTTTTATTTTCTGCATATGCGCATTTCGACAACTTATGTCTCTTCAGTGCAGACCACAAACTCAAAGATTTTCAAAAACTGATTGAGAACAAATACCCTATATGATCTAAATGTAAAGCCAAAATTAGCTAAGGACAGATGTTTGCATGAGGGAGATGCTCCTTAGTTTTCAACAAAATTTACAAAGTTAAGATATTGCAACGTTCCAAATTTTCATCCATCTAACTGACTTATTGTGTTGTAATCGGTTGTTTAAATAACAACATTGAGCAAATGAAAAAGTTTTATTTGAGTTCAACTTTGCATAAATGCTGTTAGAGAAGATACATTTCACTATATTGAGCAAATAATATTAAAGATGTGGACATTAAATTTCAAAATTTTATACAAATTTACTGAAATCAAATCAGTAAATTTGTTGGAAAACTTTGAGAAAAATCAGTAATTACACATAATTATTGGACAGAATTAGGAATTATGTATACTTACTAAGAGGTTTAGTAATTATACATATTTACTGAAATTTCAGTAATTATGTATAATAACTAATTATACACTTTTACTGTAACATATCCAAATTTGAATATTGTCTTAGTCACTGAGTAAGCGGATCCAAAGGGGGTCCATGGGTTGAAACCACCCTTTTTCTGGGCAATCATGTATTTTTTAATGAATATCCTGATGTTTTTACTTAAAAATACCCCAATTCTAATTGGAACCCCCTTTTCAAATTGCCTGGATCGGCGCCTTCACCGAGAAGACAGGTAAAGTTAGTACAGTTTGTTATCCGTTTTTCTTTTTTAACAAATCATAAGAGCTATTTGGGATTAAGTTTTGAATCATCTTACTGACTAAACGTTGCTTTTCAAATACAGCGAACCAGTTTTTCCTCCGCTTTTGGGATTTACTAAATACCGTCACAGTGATTACAAAACTGACAAACGTCTACTGTTTCGAAGCTAACTCTACATATATATTACAGAATTTACACGGCAAATAGGTGTAAATTTTGGAAAACTTAAAATTCTAATTTTGTTCACATGTTCGAGTACACTGGTTAAATAAAGCTCAGTTAAAAAGTTTAATTCTCTTGAAAGATCCCTTCTACGTCAAATAAATTAACATTAATCTTTATTTTGTTTTCCTTAATTTTTAGGGGAAGGGGTTCTTATCCTAAAACAAGGTTGCATCAACAATTCGTTGAAACAATTTGGTGTTTATAAATCGACCATCAAAAATTATTACATGAGGAAATCGAAGGATATTGATTTAAAATTTTTGCATGCTGCCATTGGAAAGTAAAAAAAAGTGGAAATATAAAAAAATCCCGAAAATTTCAATTTTTCAAAATTCTACACTAAAAAATAAAAAAATGATATGAGCTTAATGCTCTTATTCTTCAAAACTGTATCACAACTGATAAACAAGATAAAACGTCGATGGACATTTTAGCGAAATGGGTGGACATTTTAGCGAAAAAAACGTGGACGTTTTAGCGAAACTTTGAAAGGACATTTTAGCGAAATTGAAATAAATAGATGGACATAAGCGACAAATATATTGTCAATGCCTCCTCCGTGCTTTGCATGTTGCTACCTGCTGGGGAGGTGGAAGAAAGATTTTGATCCGGATCATTTTTTATACGTTTATTTAAATGGTGACCATTTTAGATCATTTAAAAATTAACCACTAGTTCAGTAAAATTTAAAAGATACAATAAATCGAAGGCACAATATCAGTACAACAAATGTTAGACAGTAAGGCTTTATGTCTCGGGTTTTTGTCTGGTACTTGAAAACAAGACCTCTAAACATGTTCCTTCGCGCTTTCTTCATTAGGGTGTTTTTTAACATCATTTTCATAATTTTTTTCAGGAGATTGTACATCTTTTGTATCCCCAGATTATAAAATGTAGCCAATAGCATATTAACTTTATTGTACAAATGAAGGAGCTAGCTAAATAGATGCTGAAACATAAGTGAATATGAAAATATAAGAGATTTAAAAGTGGACCAACTGGCAATTCCATTGAGAAGTTCCGGGGGCTAGACCCCCTTTTTCTCGAAAATTTTTCATGCAGAAATTAGGCAAACTTGCCAAAAATTGCTTAAGTTTGCCGGAACCCATTTTTTTCTAAGAACTCATTGGAACTCCCCATTTTTTGAAGTCTTGATCCGCCAGTGGGACCTATTTTATCCTTGCGTGTATGTTTATATTTACATGTGTTATCTTGAAGAAGAACTATCCATATAATGTGTCCGAATGAGAAGCTGGGAGCACTTAAAATGGTTCCAACCCGTAACCTTTTTGACAGATAAGTCCAATGCGAAGCAAACATTGGGTTCAAGTCTATCCTCCACAATTTTTTAGAAATCTTTTGAAAAAAGTTTTTGAAATATTTCTAATAATTAAAAGAATTAATTTCTGATAAAGAGAGAATAAAAAAATAAGGTCTCCCAATTGCTAATTGAAGTTCATGTACCTTAAACATTCAGTAGCATTAATATTTGTACTTATGAATTGTAACTTCTTTTTCGGACTCATATAAATGTTGATTTCCCTAGAGAATAAAACTAACAAAATTTAAAATATCCCAATGCATACCTTAACAACAACAGTCTGTGTAGCACTACTATAATCGTAGTCTCCATCAGAGGCGCCATCTGCATAAGAATACCCATACATTACGTTGTCAATAACCAGTTCTGTTCCTATGTAATGTGCAGCAGAAACACCAATAGTCCATGTAAATACGTACATTCCAGATACAGGGGTACTAAATATACCATCGTTTGCGTTGTACGAACTTGAAGTATCTGTAATGACCTACGTAATATTAAGTTCTTTGTGTTACAAAATTTAAAAAAAATAATAATAATACATATTGAAATATTTTCACAGCTATTTGCCATATAGTCCGACATGGGTATACTTGTATCAAAACAAAAATGGCAAAAAAAATTGACAAAACACAACTGGCCTAACTTCATTGAACACTTGCACCACTGTAAACAGTAGATACATTTATCAGAATTCATGTTGAATTTGTCAAAAGAACACATCTTTCAATCAGCATGTTTTCATTTGAAGCTTTTGAGAAGACAATACCTCCTCATTTTGGGGTTTCACACTATTAGTGCATTAGTTTTGTGATGATATTGTCTATTTCTATTTCTGTTTTTTTTTTTTTTTTTTTTTTTTTTTTTNTCTAAAAGCCATGCCTTCAAATTTAGTTTTCGAAAGTTTTTTTGCCTCAGTATTCGTTTGCCGATGTAGTTATGCCAATTACGAACTTTCCATTTTGAATAGTTATATATCCACATATCCATGGTATGGAGTATACATTTCACGGCTCATTCGCTACTGTCAACGGCGATTTCGTCAAGAGAGCGAAATTACTCAAAAGTTATATTCAATAACTGTTACTATTGTCAGTAGATCCCGAGTTGACATTACACCGAAATATTTACTTACAGTGTGACGGTTGTCACATGTCCAGTAGGTCCAGTAGGTCATGCTTACCCTTCCGGACACCTGATGATATTTACAGTTTTAGTTGGGTTTATACTGTTAGTGCGCTAGTTTGCTGTCTTGTCTTGTCTGGATGCTTAGTACATGAAATTTCACATTGGTGCTGTTTGAGGGCACATTATTTTTAATCGAGTTTGTGTACGGGTTAGAATATTAGCTGTTGACACTCCTATTATTTAAATGTTCACACTGTTAGTGCTTTATTTTTTGTGGCGTTTGTTTGTTCTGTTTGTTTCCTCCTCGCCATTTAGAACCGACCCAACCGTCAGATTGTGACGTGTATATTTTTGTCCGCATTTGTGTTTAAGAAAACACAATGACATCAAATGTGGACGGAACAGACAAATATTGTATACATTCATACACAATGTAGCATTTTGTCATCTTTTTACTTCCAGGCTGCGGGGTACAATCCCTCCAAAACTGGATGTCCGTGGTTGTGCGGGGTGAATAAATACACAACCCATCTTTCGGATGGGATGCAAACTCGGGACCACGTGTTGGAAGAAATGCCACGCTTCCTGCACGTTAAAGAACCCTTGTAGCAAGCTCTTTTTTGAGTGGTCCGTAGGTGATTGGCTACAAGGCTAGGGTCGATTCAATAAATGTGTCCCTACCTGAACTACATGACCAATCAAATTTAGTGATGATGAGACTAATTCATAGTTCGCTTCTACATCAATAAATGACAGTTCCTTTGTAAAAAGATGACACAATGCTACATTGTGTAAGAATGTATACAATATTTTGTCTGTAGCCGTCCACATTTGATGACATTGTGTTTTTTTTATCACAGAAGCTGACAAAAGATATACACGTCACAAACTGACGATGGGGACAGATTTATTGAATCGGTTCTAAATTTCCTGCCGATTTCGATTTCACTCTTCATTTCCAGTGGCAGTCAGAATTTTCCGTCCCATGACCCTTTCCATACTCCAAAGTGATTATTTATTAAAAAACTTGTTCTCGTCTTAATATAGTTGAAATATTGCTCAGTAGACGTTAAAGAATATTCAATCAATCATCTTTTTCCAAAGGAATTGCCAGTTATTGATATGGAAGCAAAGAATGAATCAGTCACAACATCACAGGCTGCATTTGATTGGTCAAGAAGATCAGGTAGGATCCTGTTGCCTGTCTTTGTGTGATCCTTATATAACCAAGTATTCTGAAATTATTATTTTTTGGCTGTTGCTTCCGTATTCAGTTTTAAAATTGTACTCGATGTATTCACGGTCGCAGGTCTACAACTGTCTGATAGGATGGTCTGAATTGATTCAGTTGCGTTCTATTTAGGGTATATGCTTTATCTAACTATACCTTATCAAATACAACAGTTTGATGGTTACCAAGTCCAGACATCGCCTTTGTTAATCTTGTAGAAAATGCAACATTTGAAATCACTTGTTCTTGTGGTTCTGCTATCAATAGCCTTTTGTGTTCTAAATACAAAAAGATAAATGTCATCAAAGCTTTTTATATAGATGATGGTAGATGTAAGGTTCAATCTGATATCATTTTTCAAATCAAGAACAATTAACAGGAAAATGTGTAAAACTCTATATTGATAATAGTTTCAGAAATAGAATATTTCTCGGATGAAATATGTCAAGGAATAAGGAATAAAGTTACTAAAAGTCTAAGCTGGACATAGAAAAGACCATGGCCAAAAATCCTTGAAGTACGGCCTATGACTAATACAATGTAGATCGATAAGTCCCAAGTACGGACAAGGGTAAACCTTAATGCCCGTTGCCTTGACGATGGGGTATAAAAATATTTCCAACCTTTGTGAACATTTGCACAGCTGCAGCTACTGTTTTCCATACTTTTCATTTTTTGGGTCATCCTCTGAATTTGTGCATTCTGACTCTCCAACTTAAATACTACTTCCTCAAATTTTTGTTGGAGAAGACGAAACTCTTGAACTGAGACTGACTCATCTCCATTCACAAAGGAATATCCGCATAGTAAGGCAAACAAGGAACTCAACAGTACACAAACAACAGTCATCTTAATTTTCAATTAGATAATGTGTTCCACAGATAAGATACCATTCATGTCTGGAAATAGAACAAGAGATATTCAAATGCCCTACTATCGATAGCAAGCCCTTTTGAATATTATTACTCGGTGCTTTCAAAAAGAATTTTCTGCTTCACTAAAGCTCAGAACTGAGCAAGTGCCTCTCAGGAGATTGCTTCAAGTAAGCAATGCAAATGTATGGAAATTTTTAAACCAATAACCCAACAATATTACATCAGTTTTTAATGGGGTGTACCGTTCATCTAAGCAATAGCTTCATACAAAGTAACAAAAATTATGAATATCAATTAGGCACGGACCATTTGATTTTCAGGAGAGTGCAGTTTTAAACAATAAATATGGGCCCGCATTTTTTGCCTACAAAATTCTCTGACCAGCACCTAGGTTGAAAAAAGTAATCTGGTCCTCACTTTGTGCACGAGAAAAAAGCCTGGCTCAACAAAATTTCCTAGCATAGTGCATATCGAGGAAAAAAATTCCCGTTCGGGTAAAAATCACAAAAATGTCAAGTTTTTCTGATAAAGACAAAAATTTAGGAGCCAAGGAATATCTAAAGTCGGATGAAAATATCGATACATACATTTACATGTTCAGTTAGGCACGGACCATTTGATTTTCAGGGGGTGGGGGCTGGTATTTTTTTAGAAAAAAAATTCTGGCCCTGACTTTTGCCAAAAAAAATTCTCTGGCCAGCATCTGGGTTGAAAAAAATAATCTGGCCCTGATCCTGTCCATTAAAAAAAAAGTCCGGCTCAACAAAATTTCCTAGCATTGTGTATATGGAAAAAAAATAATCTGGCCCGCGAAGCGAGCGAAAAAAAAATTCCCGGCTCTAGTGAAAATCCCAGCCCCCTCCCCCCTGAAAATCAAATGGTCCGTTTCTTATGTAAATAATCCAAAATTGCAAAAAAAACCTGCCGAATTTCATACAAGTAGCGTTTGGTTTAATATACATCAAGAATTCAACAAAGGATTTTTAATTAGACTGGCAGCCAAGTTAATACTTGGATTGGAATAAAATGAGCAATTTCCTGTAAAGTTTAGTTCCATTTTCCGATGGTGACATATAGTTCAATGCTTAAACAAAATTTTGCGCTGGCGACCATGCTTGTTGTCGGATCAGAGAGAAATGATCAATTTTTGTTAATAACTTGCACGCTATCATACCTACAAAGTTTGATTTCAATCGCTCAAGTAGTTGCAGAGGAAATGACTAATATACATGTGTATGCTCTTTCCATAAATTCCTGATTTAAACTATGTGCTGCGCTTGATTTAGGACCTCTGTTAAGTTAGGTTCAATTATCATCAGTATTTTCAGAGAAGATGGCAGACATTTTCTGCCAATGTTTATCACTAGCTTTTGTTCAGTATCTTCAATATAACATTCCTCTCAAGTTTGGTTTTTGCTCCATCATCAGATCATAAAAATGTAAAACCTAATGGGCAACAGATGCATGATGTACACCATGTAATGATGACAACTAACACTGACCCTTAAGGATGAATATCCTAACTATTAATCGTTGATATTCTACACTAAAACTTACCCTTAAAAGTTTGATTTTAACAGGAACTTGAGACTCTCCTAAGAGAATCTATAGGCAAGATATCATTATCTATACTTGCTCTATTATCCAAGATCTCAATTTTAATGTAAACTTCAACATAGCAAAGTATTATGCATCAACAAATCTTTAATATATCAGATGTAGATTTTTATTCTAATTTTACCTGAGCCCTTCATTACCAGTTAATCCAGCTTTCTGAATAGGAGTTCCAGCAAAAAAATGTGTCTCAACTTTTTTGTGATTTTTTTTCAATTTGTTTGCAAAATTCTGCACAAAATGTTAAAAAATATTTCTGGAAAATTTAACCCCATTTTTATTGTCCAACCTGCCACCATAAGTACTATCAAAGATGCACCCGTGAACAAAAGCACACCTATTTATGACTTGTACCTCTAAAGATACATGGAATTCATCTTTGTTACAGACAAACAGACAAAATGCTTTATCCCCTCCCCAACTCCCATGGGGGAGAGGATGAAAAATCTCAGACATCAAAAGAAATAAAGGGGCTCAACATGAGAGTCTTACCTGATACTATCATGAAACTTGTTATTTTTCCATAAAACGTTAATCAACGATTAAACTTGTGGCATTTTATTTGAATTTTACAACAAACTAACTGGTGTCCTTGACTGACAATGTTATGCCACAAAACAAGTAAAATGCAATACAGATTCCTCTTGTCATTCCAAAGGGTAACTATTATATTATGTAATTTAACTCCTGTTAAAGCCATTACAAAGAGACAAGAAACTATGCAGTAGGTTCCTAATTACATTGACACATTAGACACACAAGATATAGAGATTGTGTTTTCATGAATAAAACTATATATGAAAAAAAAAAGTTATTCAACATGCTTTTTGACCCCACCACAATTTTTGCACCTGTCCAAAGTCAGCAATATGTTGAACATTGACTTGTCCTTGTCTTCCTATAAAATTTTAGTTTCTTGATATTTGGGTTATTGGATGTTGTTTGTTTCCATTTATTTATTCTCTTTGTATACACATTTTTTGGTGCCATTTAGGGCTTGCTATATGGTGTGTGGTTCCTCACTGTGTTGAAGACCGTACGGTAAACACTGTGACCCCTTGATGCTTTGTTTTGGGCCATTTTAACGTGATGATGAGATGTTGTCTCCTTGACATATACCCCATTTCCTTTCTTTTTTATTTTTATAACTGTTGCTCATCTGAATTCCACACACTGAACAATGGTAAAATCAAAAGTTATCACTTGTTTGATCAGAATCCAATACTCTGCAGATGACAGTTTTAGTTACTGTTTGTCAATATAGTGTCATTTTGTAAATAAAGAACAAAAATATGATATATAACAATTATTTATATAAAATTTGTAGTGTAAAATAAACAATAACATTTACTTTCACAAAGGCAACAAAAATCACATGGACATTCACGCACCTGTCCTGATAATACATGCAATAAGATATATTTGCATACTCTTGCACTTTACAATTTTTCATTTATTTCTCCTAGCTTTCCACTCAACATCTTAATATATTCTCACTACTCATCCAAAACTCGCCTACATCACTTGAACATGATTTTGCACACTTATAAAGAAATTCCATCAAAACTTTCATACTTCAAATCAATGAAATAAGAACATATGAGTAAATTAAGGATATGGAGGAAAAAACATTAGACATTCAAATGTACAAAATTAAATGACCTTAAATGTCATAATGCCATTCATAAAAGAAATCAAAAGAATGCTGGTAAGGTAATCCTTCAAGTTTAAGTGACCATGATCTATATTTCCATGAAGCCATACAAATATTGAATACCTGTGCCTTAGTTTACAGAAAAAAATATTCAAGTTTTGATAAGCATCTGATTGTAGAATGTTTCCTTCTAGTGTTTTCATATTTCAGTTATATTTGGAATTCCTCTGGTTTTATCTATCTTAAAGAATTTGAAATTTTTTAATGACTCCCCATCCCTTCCTCCAGCACAAGTTTCTGTTTATAAAAATTTCATTGTATGCATATGGAGATATAAGTGATTAAAAATTTGACAGGAAACTAAACTCCTCTTCATAGGTTTAACATAAGTAATGTTTATCCATGAATAAATGTTAAAATTTAACGAAATTTTGTAAGAATGCTCCTAAAAATGTATAAAATGAAATAATCAAACAAAATTTGCAGTTTCATTTGAAGGGATAAACCAGAGAAGCGTGAAAATCTGACAGATATACAAGAAAGTGACCAGTCACATCTTTAATTCAATCTACATAAATACCTGTTTGAGACAAAAAAAATATTTGAAATTGAAATATAAATAGTACTTTAAGTTGAAACTTTTAATATTAATATCATATTAAGATAACTAGAGATTAATGCTACAAAACACAACCATATTATGCACAAATACAAATATAGCACTTAATTTTTACTAGCAAAGAAACATTTCTATACAATAATGGTTACACACTTACAACCAATTAACTCCTTCTTCATTCAGAATATACCTGAGGTACTGCTTTCCATAAAATGCTCTGTTCATTTCAGTGTAATTACGTTCTAGAATAGTTTATCATTTAGGGTGGCACAGGGGTTACCATGCACAGGCATACTTGAGATAAAATGCCATTTTTAGAAAGAATGAGAAATAAGAATTCAGCTTGCATGTGCATGTTGCCATATGACATATAACGATCTCCACAATAAAAATACCTGACTACAAAAACAACAAGCACCTTGCATTAAATAACTCTGTACCACCACTTTATTTGACTTATTTTAAAAAGATAAACACTGGAATAATACCCGACTTAAAAAATGACAAGCACCTTGTGCTAAAATAACCCTGTACTACAACTTTATTTGACTTATCTAAAAAAGACAAGCATTGGAATAAATATGTGCAAAAAGGACTTGTGCACTTCCACAACAGTAATTTGTGGAAAATAACTTCCTGAATTGATTGAAAAGATAATACATGATCATTAAAGCAATCATTATCACAAAGATATTCAAACTAAAAGGACCTGCAAATCTGTTCAAATTGAAACTAAGATGACAACATGATGTACATGTTCCACAAGGATATAGAATGCAAACCTCTCTTCCTTCTAGTCATGCATAAAGCCTTTTACAAAAAGGTACATTTTTAGGAATACCATTACCGGAAAAAAAATTGCAAATTGTCAAGTAGAGCAAATATATCTATAGTATACTGTGATGTCAAAATTTCGGACCCAAATTATTTCAACTTTACAAAAAGACACCACACGAGTTCAGTTAAAAACATGAAATTCAAATATGCAAATTTAGAGTATGAAATGCACAGGAAATTTATTTTAAAAACATCCATTTGGGAATGTCACATTAAATCTGGGATTTCTTGGAAATTGTCAATAATATAAGATAATTATGATCAAGACTATGATTTCAAAGATTTTAACCATTTGGGAAAAAATTACCTTTCCTTCTAACGCAGGATGAATATCATAAAGTTTATACTACAATTCTCATACATATAAGTTGATGTACAATGAATTTGTACTTGTCAAAAAATCACACAGTGATAAAATAAGTGCAATAATTACTGCATTTTCAGTATTTAGTCTATTTACATGCATTTATATACAATATCACAATAAAGCTTTTGATAGTTAACAGAATATGTACAAAATGTCTGCTGCCGTCTAAACTACAAAAAAATACAAATGATCTTTTTCCTATAGAAAATAATTGCATATGTGGTCCAATATATTTTTCTCAATGTAGAAAAATGGAGCCTTTTTACTGACCATGAAACTGTTTAGTACCTTTTAACATAGTATAACAAAAACTTTCAATCAAAACTGCATCACAGTCCACTAAGATGAGTTTTCATGATTTTTGGCAAAGGAAGGCATTCTATACAATCATTGTAGGATCGTTTTGAGGTAATATGTTTTTTAATTGCTTGGAAGCACTTCTCTTGTAACGAAAGATACTGGCAACCTCGAGTTCCCAGACCCATTTCTGATTCTGAGGCTGTGGAGCTGACAACAGGATACAGAGGTTCCCCTACTTTGTCCAAGCCTGTGAATGCTACACCAAGACATTGTCCGTTACAATAAAATGTCAGAGTTCCTAAGTATAAGTCTAAGTGACAAGTTATAATGGTCGTCTTATCATAAAATGGCTGACAGTACTGTCGACTCTGACCATTGTGACAGATCTTTCCTTTGTATGACAAACCCCAACTCTCAGAGTCCATTCCTAAAATAAAATAACGTCATTGTTATAAATAATTCTTTGTATGACCAACCACAGCTTTCCAAGTCCATCCCTAAAAACATAACAATATAACAATTATTAATATCTCTCAGAGTCCATTCCTAAAATAAAATAATGCCATTGTCATAAATAATTCTTTGTAAGACCAACCCCATCTTCCCCAAGTTCATTCCTTTAACATAATATCACCATTATTCATATTTCCTTGTGTGACAAATCCCATCTCTCTGAGTCCATGCCTAAAATGTAAAAATGTCACCATTATTAACATTTCTTTGTGAGAACCAATCCTAACTCTAAAGACTCCATTCCTAAAATATAACAATGCCATCATATATTTCTTTAACAAAATATTAGCTGTCTTGAGTCAATTCCTAAAAAATAAAATTTCTAAAGATATTTGTATTTTGCAGACTTCTGATGAATACTGGAAAAGACAAGTGAAGACCCTAAAAGATGTCTCTCCCGTCCCTGCTGACCTCTAAATTGATGTGAAATCTAAGTGAACTAATCAGAAAAGTGAACATACTCACTAGACCATGAAATTGAGGTCAAGGACAAAAGTCACCTGCCAGACTGACATGTACTACCCAAGACCAACCTATATACCAAATATTATCAACCCACACTTTCTAGGTATTGAGAAATGGACTTAAGCAGAAAAACTTAACATGGCCACTAGACCGTGAAATTGAGGTCAAGGACAAAAGTCAAGTGCCAGACTGACATGTACTACCAAAGACCAACTTACATACCTACCACTTTCTAGTTATTGAGAAATGGACTTAAGCAGAAAAACTAAACGTGGCCACTAGACAGTGAAATTGAGGTCAAGGACAAAAGTCACCTGCCAGACTGACATGTACTACCCAAGACCAACCTACATACCAAATATTATCAACCTACCACTTCTAGTTATTGAGAAATGGACATAAGCAGAAAAACTTAACGTGGCCACTAGACCGTGAAATTGAGGTCAAGGTCACATAGCATTATGTCCGTCAGGTAGCACTTGATTAGTACCACCACTGGACCAAATATGAGGTTCCTACATCAAAGGGTTTTCAAAATATCCTGCATTTAGTAAAAGTTAACGCCATCGCCGTCGTCATACTTTGCACGCAAATGTCTCGCTTTCGTGATTTTCATCGCGGGCGAGACAACTAGGTAAATTGTATGGACTGTAGTATTTCGATAAGCAGCCTTTTTTGCCTGCAACATTTGCAGTATATTAATTTTGAATGATGAAATATCCTTTAAAAAAATTGTGTAATGCTTTCGGGTAATTGAATAATATAGAGAAGATAACAGGAAACACTTACAATGGCCAAAAATTACAATCTAATGCCAGTATCTAGCAGGGAACTGTCATACCTGTTAACCTTCTGAAACCCAATTGCAGGAGATCTCCTGCAATCCAGTTTCAAATTGCGGGAGATTTTGCGTAGCGTCATTTTCGACTTGTTTCCCAGGTTTCCCCCTGCCAGTATGTTATATGAGGTTAGCTTAAGATATGTGCTCAGATGATTTCTGTCTAATATTCTTATAAAAAAATGTATTTAGACTAACTATTATTCTTACTAGGTTATCATTTCAATGATTATTATATCTTAAATATCATTTCAATTATATATTCTTATATGCAGCAATTTTGTGACTTCCATTGGACTTAGTGGAAATAAGAATAAATCAGTATATATCAATAAATAGGTAAAATCATTTATATTTTAAGTTCAACAGAACCAAAAAATATCGTGAAAATGTCCAAAAATATTATTTCGGAGCATGTAATTTAGATAATTTGCAAAATATACCAATAAATTGGGGTATTTCAGTGTGAACACAAAAATCTAAAGGCCATTTTTTAGGAAATTGAAAATTATACAAGGGAGGTAATTAGCGGTATTTTTATAAAAATGGTCGTCGAAATAACTTAGTTGATTCCTGGTTATTATTGTCACTGCTGACTGATTGCAATATAAACAACACCTGTCTTCATTACTGCCCCAGTCAGCAATAATTAATCAGTCTAATTAACATATTTACCTCTATTATGATTGACAAAACTGGCATGTACGATAAAATTATTTCACCTGGATAATTATCAGTTTGACAACATATGATTGTGGGAGATTTTGCAGGAGACATTCACAAAAACAGGAGATTTGTGTCTCCCGGCCGGGAGGCCATCTTTTTGCAGGAGAAATGTCATTTTTGTGCCAAATTGTGGGAGTCTACTGCAGAAATCGGGAGGGTTAACACCTATGGAACTGTACAAGAAAAAACAATGAAAAGACAAAATACAAGCATAGACAACGATAGGAACTAGGGATAGCCAGACTTAATGTCGGAAATTGCAAGAGCTAGC
>MJUU01034304.1:148654-168382 GCA_002080025.1 Modiolus philippinarum
AGCCCTTATGACTCCTTATGATTCCTCTTTGACCCTTTATAGCTCAGAAACGGCAAGAGCTACGCTCAATCCATTGACATACCATGAAAGCTTATATCAAGAGGAATCCAAAGAAAAAAGTCCCATCAAAATGCGATGAAAAATAAAAATTTTAGGTAATCTTTAAATTTGCAGTTTTGGCCCTGTGAACCCTTAAAGCACTGAAACGGTAAGAGCTATGCCAAATCCGTTGACACACTACTGAAAGCGAACTGTACAAGAAAAAACAATGAAAAGACAAAATACAAGCATAGACAACGATAGGAACTAGGGATAGCCAGACTTAATGTCGGAAATTGCAAGAGCTAGCGGTAGGGTTACACCCGTTAATAGGTACCAAAACCTCCCCTTTCTCTACCCCGTTTCCCTCAAGTATAAATAAAGGGCTACGCCGAGTGCAGCATGATAAGACTGCAGCATGTCGTCCACTGAAATTTGAAAAAGTGTAATTTAAAGTGAGTATGGACAAACAAAAGAGCTTGACACAATAATTAGATGGACGCAATAAGGAGATTGACCCAGTAATTAGCTGAACACAAACTAGGGGAAATAAAAATTAGCCCTTATGACTCCTTATGATTCCTCTTTGACCCTTTATAGCTCAGAAACGGCAAGAGCTACGCTCAATCCATTGACATACCATGAAAGCTTATATCAAGAGGAATCCAAAGAAAAAAGTCCCATCAAAATGCAATGAAAAATAAAAATTTTAGGTAATCTTTAAATTTGCAGTTTTGGCCCCTGTGAACCCTTATAGCACTGAAACGGTAATAGCTATGCCAAATCCGTTGACACACTACTGAAAGCTTGTATCAAGAGGAAACCAAAGAAAAAAATCCCTCGAAATCTGATGAAAAAAAAAATTTCAGGCAATCTGCAAATTTGCAGTTGTGGCCCCTTTGAACCCTTATAGCTTGGAAACGGTAAGAGCTACACCAAATCCGTTGGCATACTGCTGAAAGCTAACATCAAGAGGAATCCAAAGAAAAAATCCCATCGAAATCCGATGAAAAATAAAAATTTTAGGTAATCTGTAAATTTACGATTTTGGCCCCTTCCGCCCCTCATAGCTCAGAAACAGTAAGAGCTACGCCAAATCTGTTGCCATACAACTGAAAGCTTACATCAAGAGGAATCCAAAGAAAAAAATCCCATCAGATTACAATGAAAAATGAAAAATTTAGGTTATCTGTAAATTTATGATTTTTGCCCCCTTTGGCCCCTAATAGCTGGGTAAGGAAACAAGTTACCAAAAATCTAATAGTAGAGCACTATGCTAATTTTTCATAAGGAATCCGTTGGAAAAAATTGCATCAAAATCGGACTAAAAATAAAAAAATAAAATTTTTGAAATGCGCCCCTTTTGGGCCCCATTTATCTTGTGAATGGTACATGCCACGTGAAATCCGTTGGCCAATTCCAGATTGGAAATTTTCTAAGGAGTTTACTGCAAGAAACCCCATCAAAATCTGATAAATAATAAAGATTCTACAGTCAAATATGTGAAAACAACTAATTTAACCCCTTTTGGCCCCTTTTTCTAAAACGGGCGGGGCCCNGAACATAAAATTATAGCCTAGGCTAAAGCATGTGCCAAGAAACATCATACTAAAATTTGAAAATGATCAGTTCAATGGAACCCAAGTTATGCTGTCCACAGACACAAAAATACCCAATTTTACCCCTTTTTCTAAAATGGGTGGGGCCACAACCCCGAAATTAAAACCCGGGATTGCCATAATGCCATGAAACCACATACTGAAATTTGAAGATGATCTGTCCACTAGAAACAAAGTTATGCTGGCCACAGACGCCGACGTCTGCGCCATACCATAATACGACCGCAAAATTTTTGCGGTCGTATAAAAACATACAAATAAATCTAATACAGACAGACTACTAACTCCAAGACCACAATCTTGAGAGAGAAAGAATAAGACTTTATACTGTCAAATATGAAAAGAAATTGGCAAAAAGTATCTTAGGCAACACCTACTTTGTCAATCAGAGCATCAATGTAAACAAAGAAATATGCATTTACAAACCAGAGGCTCCCAGGAGCCTGTATCGCTCACCTGGTTTTCAGTTGCCACAATCAAGCTAACATTGTAAGTTATACAGTTGATCTTCAGTCTCTCAAACTTTGGTAGCTTGTCAAAAATGCACATCTTGAACTGTAATTAAAGTCTGATAATTTTTTACTATATTTCTTTGTTTGGCTTTTTTGACAAAAAATATTATTGCTAAGGACCACCTTCAACACCAGTTTTGAAGTTGAGACATCATTTTGTAAATGGCGGTCAATGAACAATTTTCAACATTGGTTTTGAAGTAGCAACATCAATATCTATTTGGAAACCAAATAACATTGAAATCGGACAATGTTGAATTTTCCCGCCTTTTTTGACGGCCATTTTGAAAATGGCCATCAGTGAACAATTTTCAAGATCAGCTTTGAAGTTGTGACATAAATACCTATTTGGAACCCAACTTTCATTGAAATCGGACAATGTTGAATATTCCCGCCTTTTTTGGTGGCATTTTGAAAATGGTGGTCAACGAATAATTTTTAACATCAGTTTTGAGGTTGCGACATCATTACCTTTTTGGAAACCAAATTTCATTGAAATCGACAATGTTGAATTTTCCCGCCTTTTTTGGCGGCCATTTTGAAAATGGCGGTCAAAAACACTTTTCAATACAGATTTTGAAGTTGCAACATCAATAACTTTTTGGAAACCAAATTTCATTGAAATCGACAATGTTGAATTTTCCCGCCTTTTTGGCGGCTATTTTGAAAATGGTGGTCAACGAACACTTTTCATCACCGGTTATCAAGTCGCTACATCAATATCTATTTGGAAACCAAATTTCATTGAAATCGAACAATGCTGAATTTCCAGCCTTTTTTTGGCGACCATTTTGAAAATGGCGGTCAACAAACAATTTCAAACACCAGTTTTCAAATCCACACAGCATGGCAAACATTTTATCAAATTTATACTTAACCTTCATCTTCTATAGTTTTGGAAATAAAAGACGAAAAATATGAAAATTTTGAAAATTCCATGAAAAAAGGGCAATAACTCCTACAAGGGTTTTTAGATTTTCTTCAAAATTTTAAGGATGGTAGATCTTGATATGCTGAACCTTTTTGCAAGATATACTTGACCTCTACCTGTTACCCTTTTCGAAATAAAAAATAAAAAATGCACAAATTTTGAAAATTTTATGGAAAAAGGGCAATAACTCCAAGACGGGTTTTTGCGATTTTCTTCAAAATTGCAGGGCAGGTAGATCTTGCTATGCTGATCACTTTTACTCCGTCAGATTTTTGATATTTGTAATGATTTTCGAGTTATTGACGAAAAACTGCAATTTACCCCTATGTTCTATTTTTAGCAACGGCAGCCATGTTGTTTGACTTACCGCCTAATCGAACATAACTTTGAGAAGCCATACTCTGGTGATGATTCAGGCCAAGTTTGGTTACATTTGGCAAAGTGGTTTCAGAGGAGAAGATTTATGAAATTGTTGACAGACAGACAGACAGACAGACGGACTACGGACGCATAGTGATGGCAAAAGCTCTAATGGCCTTTTAGGCCAGGTGAGCTAAAAAAGGTTAGAATCATACAAATTCTTTAATTAATCAATAATAAATTTCCTGATTTCTTGAGTAATTTCGTGAAGTCTCATAATCAAACCTTTCATGTGGTTAAAATATTTGCTGATCTTCCAAATATCATTTTAAAATGTTTGTTATTGAAAGTACATGTATTCACACAGGGATTATATTCATGTAATATTCCTAAATGCAAAATAAGCAAAAAAAATTACCACATTTGCAGTATTTATTTTGGAATTATAGTGAAGCATTCTGATTTATGACGTTTTCCTAAGTTTAGAATGTCTACTTTAAAAAAAAAAATCAAAAATAAAAGTTATTACAACCTTGTCCATTAAAAGCTTGTCTCAAAGTTCTTTAAGCCAGAACTGAATTCAATATCTTAAAATGTTTACTACATGACTATACTATCATTTGGAAATATTAGTTTACTCTACTCAAAATTAGCCTGCCTTAGGCAGGCAGGGTGTCTGGTGTTTCCAAGTTTATTTTTGCCTTTTTTCGTCTCACTTCATTTCTACAATTTCTACCGTATTTATGAAGCCAAAATTTCTTGTTCCTTGATGTCAAAAGCAGAAAAATGTGAGGAAAGTCTGAGACAAACTAGAAAGAGAAAATTTGTGAATTTACCGATATATGTACATGTATTACCTATCAGATCTACATAGTGGTAGTCTCCCTTGTGAAGCAGTGTTCTCTCTGTACCTACACCAACCATTACAGAGGTTCCTGCAGGAGGTTCAAGAAAATGTACATCCCAAGCATGTACCCCACTTGTAAATCCTTTGGTACCTCTCACACCTGTTCAGAAAAAAGAAAAGAAAATTTTTAATTTACTAGAACAAAGGGGGATAACTATCAAAAAGTCAACAACCTGTATGGCACTTGATAATCACTTTTATGAAATGGTTGTACGACTGAACCTCCTTACTTGAACTTGATAGATAATTACAAAGTAAATTCTTAGGCTTTCCTACAAAAGGTTTCAAGATTTTGGTTTAGGGATCTACCTGCATAATTTTCCAAACTGGTATCCCTGCTGCATTGTCCAATTAGATTCTTATTTTCAATTCAACATTTCAGTGAAAAAAATAATTGAAACTACAAATTATGATTATTTTTCAGATTAAAATGTTGAAATTCATGCCAATGGTGGATCACATACTAATGCTACCCAGATTTCAGATAAGGAGGCTCAATGGTATGAATTAATTTGTTTAAGACATATTTTTGCATCAAACTAAACTACTTGTTCTATACTTAATGGGCCTCTTGTTCTGGTATCACTGACCAATAGTTCAACAAAACAACTTTTGAACTTCCTTCACCTTTACAAGGATATAGATAACTATATTTGGGACATAAACATCATAAATGTCTAAATATAATCAATGATAAATTAGATAAGAATACAATGCAATGGCTACATAAGAAAATATTATATCTCTGTATATATACAAGACATATAACTGTAATTGTACAAAAAATTTCAACTTGTTTATGTAAGGAGTTAAACAGAAAATAACTATTACAAAATTAGAAATATTATTACAACAGTCTAGAATTAAAATTTATACTGGTAATGCAAATTTCATGTCTCATAAATAGCATTTATCAGAAAGTGTGTCCAACTGGTTAGTTTAATGTACAGATTGTCCCATTGGGGGAGGGTCTTAGTCATAGTCCTAAAGGACTTTGAGCAAGATGCCTTCCCCTAAATTGTACTTGATGTACTAATTGTCCCCTCTTCAAAGGTAGTTATTGAGCTATCAATGCTTAATAACTATAAGACATTTTAATCAGGAGTGGGTAAAAAATTTTTCAAACCCAGCACATGTGACTGCCATGTTAATACATTAAGGTTGGGATTTATATATATACATATATAAAATACTTATAACTTATAACTCAACATAATGTTATTTTATAAAATTATATTTCTTAGATTATTGTAGAAAAATGATTTATTGCTTTTGATGTACATTAAATTGGATTTTAACACCAGATTTGAAAAAAAAATAATAGAAATTACTAATGAATGTAAAACTTAGCAATGAAAGCTATATTTTAAGATTTTTTTCTATTGCTACACCTCAGCAATATTTCAGACACCACATTCAACTTACATGTACAAATGTAAATCCTCCATTTTTCATGTGACAAAAATAAGACCCCCCTTTAATATGCATAATGTTTGACTGAACATCATACAAAAATACTGCATGATCACAAAGGGCATGTACGGTACTCTGTTTTTGACATAGAAGTTCTCTGGGAGTATTTAAGGTATAAAAATGGTTCTATATGATTATATATATCTGTTAAAATTTTCTGAACTGATATGGGAACAGAGTGTGCCCCATATGTTAAATTCTTGTTTTATGAAATGTTTGTAAATAATATATCACAAAAGTCCCATACTAAAGGTCTCTTTAGTCAATAAGTTCTGTGATAACTATTCCTCTATTTTACCAAATGTGCCATGCAAATCTAACAGTTCATAAGGCATCTTTTCATCTGTGGTGATTTTGTTACTGATTTTCAAAGATGTCTCATCCTAAATAATTATGGAACTGGGGTTAAATATTATTTTCATGAATTTGAATGATTTTTAAATAATTTTATTAGGGAAAACAGCCTTTATTTAAGGTAACTTTGATACTCCAAAAGAAGAACCTACATCTTATTACAAAATATACAACCAAGGTCAGTGATACCAAGACAACATGAGAAAAAAAGGCCATCAACAAACACTTTTGAAACATAAATAAATAAATATTTTATAATTTATAAACTGTATGCTCACCTAGACCTATAGTTATGTAATAAAGCCTTCATGGGATTTTTTTTATTTTTTCTTATTAATAACAGATACATGATTAAGCTTTTTACTAATTGTTTATTTGATTACTATTAAATGGTACTGATGACTGATTTTTTTATTTTTTCCCTGTACCATTTTTTGATCACTTGAATACCTCATTCTGTGAAAAATTTTAAAGATATCATGGATATTATATAAAAACAAATTTTGATAACTTTTGATATCTTCATTCAAAGGCCCAATCCCATAATGGGCCCATACAACTACTGAGCTCTACATGTATGGAGGAATCAAAAAACAATCTAATAAAACTTTGAATGTACATTGTATGAAATAAATTTGGTTTAGAATGAGTTCAGTTCCTTGTTAAATCTTTTATTTCCAGAATTTCATCAAGTGCCTGAACTATGCAATCGTGTTTCAGGTCAAATCTCCAAGCCAAACATCATCAGCTTTTATATTTCAGGTCTTCCCTTTTCTTGAAATTATTAATAGAATTAATGAACCATGAAAACAAGGTCAAAATCATCTAATATATACAGGACATTCATTTGCCAACTTCACATTTAAAATAGATTTGAAATAGACATATCAGTATACCTACATAAATATACAACCAGTCTGTGCCTTTAGCCACTAGCCCTACGCCCGAGACTAGTAAAATCAGTCTCGGGCTAGTAAAAATTTGAAGTCACTAGCCCGGTGGGCTAGTTAAAATTGTGCCTTATTAACAAAGAATCTTCTATAAGGGCTAGTGAAATTGAGCTCGGGCTAGTACAAGATGGGACCTTACTAGCCCCTTCGGGCTAGTGATTGAAAAGTTTTTGGCACAGACTGTACAACAAATGCCAAGTGAAGGTAATCAATGTTTCATCCTATATAAAATATTTACACAACACAGTTTGAATAAATAAACAAAAAGTTGGCCAAAAACTGGCACATCATTTACCTCAGCTAGACCATCTTTACTCTCCAGTTGTCTCCCCTCACCTGTAACACAAACCATTAATAATACCATGTTCAATACCTCAAACACGTATATTACGTGCTGAGTCTTAAAAGAAGTCAAATTTCAAAAACATATTTTGGGCCAATTGTTTTTTAAACAGCAAAATGAATCAGAGAATTTATAATTGCATGGCCCCTCTCCTTAAAATTGAGTATTAAATTTCCTTTAATTTTTAGGCATTTCAATATAAATGTAATTTATTTTAATTTACAAAGTTTTATATATTTCAAACAAAATAATATGAATAAGCATACAAAGTTGTGACAGAGACAGAAATAATATCAGAGCAAAATTAAAGTACAGTGTTTTTGATAATAGCTTATACATTCAATGGTCAAAGTATTTCTATGGTATCAAATATATAACAGCATGTGTACCATATTTAATGTAAAAATTAATGCAGCCTTTTTTGAAAATCCTCAAGAATAAATTTCTGGTCGAATTTCAAAATTGAGTTACAATGCTGAAAAGTTCTTGACTGACTATTCCTACTTCTAATTTTGAATAATTCTGTATTTAGTTAGCTCAGTGGTTGATTAAACATATGATGCAAAATTTCAAATTCAAAATTTACTATTTATAATAAATAGAAGTGGCAAAAAATTTTATTTGAATTTCAACCAGAAAAGACTAGAGCAAAGCCACACAAGGATATATCCCCTGCACCTCATTTAATTAAAGAACCTTAGTGAGCAAGCTCACATACCCCACGCCCCCACATATCGGATAATCCTGCATTATCTCAAAGATATCAAAAATTGAAATCCAAGTAGTTTGCACATCTCTTACAGATGAACAATCATCCTGTAAAATATCTTAAAACCTGTAGCAGGATTTATCCGGGCAAATGGAGTACCCTGTAAACTTCCTATCTTATAAACTGTAGGAGTTATCCGGACAAATAATGTACCCTATATGCAATATAATGCATAAAAATGACAAAGTTCAACAATGTGTGATTTTCTGAAAAAATATAAAAAATCAAAATCCAAGTAGCATGCACATCTTTGATATGTGCACAATCAACCTGCAAAATAATAATTTCCTATCTAATGAACTGTAGGAGGAGTTATCCGGACAAATGATGTACCCTATATGCAATATAATTCATATAAATGACAAAGTTCAACAATGTGTAGTTTTCTGAAAAATTATCAAAGATCAAAATCCAAGTAGCATGCACATCTTTGATTTGTGCACCATCAACCAGCAAAATAAAAACTTCCTAGCTTAAAAACTGTAGGAGGAGTTATCCGGACAAATGGTGTACATTATATGCAATACAATGCATAAAAATTACAAAGTTCAACAATGAGTAGTTTGCTGGAAAATTATCAAAAATCAAAATCCAAGTAATATGCACATCTTTGATATGTGTAAAATCAACCTGCAAAATAAAAACTTCCTGTAGGAGGAGTTATCCGGACAAATGGTGTACCCTATATGCAATACAATGCATAAAAATGACAAAGTTCAACAATGTGTAGTTTGCTGAAAAATTATCAAAATAGTATGCACATCTTTGATATGTGCACAATCAACCTGCAAAATAAAAACTTCCTAGCTTAAAAACTGTAGGAGGAGTTATCCGGACAAATAGTGTACCCACTTGATGACAGACGGACGGATGGACAGACTGATGGACCAGTCAAAAACTATATACCCTCCGCAACTTCGTTGCGTGGGGTATAATAACAATAAATTGAATGACAAGTAAAATTATCTCCCCTTTATGATATAAGACAATAATTATATTCCTCCATGCACATCTACTACATATTGTGCCTTTTCTTTATCTAAAGTTTCATCAAAATCCTTCAAGTGGTTTATGAGGATTAGCGCTTACGAAGTATAGACTGACAAACAGACAGGGTGATTCTTATGTACTCCTACACCTTGTTTGCTGGGGGTATTTATAAATGAACATAATTTCAAAATTATTGGAATAGACAGTTTGAAAAGGTCTACTTCATGTACATAGCATTTTAACTGTTTTTAAGAATTTTGTAAGAGGCTGTTTAACATCAAATGCACATGTTATTTGCAATCGGACATTTTTGGAAATTATTTTACCCCTAGAGTGTGTGACATACAATGATGTAAAAAGATTAACATAATAATATACAAACATCATACATAATGATTAAAAATACATGTACATCATAACATGTAATAATACAATAATAAACAGAAATATTACCTGCTGTGCCAGTACTCTGGTCTACTGGGTCAGTATAGAAGTAAGCACTTTCCTGGTCTGACGAGAGGATGACCTCTGGGGACTTGTTAAACTTGTCCCACACCCAGTTATCTGTGCTATATTCTACTGAAGACCAACTAAAATTCTCAGGCATCTGATGTAATGTTACAGCTGTAACAGAAATAAGAATATCACACTCGATGCAATACAAGCAGAGAATTCCATACTCACAAAACAAATTATTAATACATGTAGTATATATTTATCAAAAATTACTGGTAGTTTGAACTGAATAAATTAGCATAGGTAGGTAATTACGTACACTAAATGGGGAAATTTTCTCAACCGTTTTATTTTCCCTATTTTAGCGGTAAGGGTTAAAATGCGAAATTAAAACTGTCGTAAATATGATTGGGTGAATTAGTAGCTTGACCAACAACCGTGAATTCAAGACTTTGCAAAACAAAATTTAATTTGAAACCGTGAATTCAAGACTGTGCGAAACAAAATTTAATTTGAAAATCGCGAAATACAGATGGTGCAAAAATTTCCCAATTTACAGTAAATTAAAAAAACTTTAAATACAGTATGAAAATTGTAATTCTATCAACAGTGAGGAAGATTGGAAAAAAGAAGGGAAACAGGGAATGTGTCAAAGAGAAAACGACCCAAAGGGGAGTAATAAGAACTCAAAGCCACCATAAGATCTTCAGTGAGGAAGATTGTCTTGACTGAGACCCCAATTTTATTCTACTTTTTCAAAAAGGTAAAATAAAGGCAATATATATATACAAAATCCAATACCAGTAAATGTATGTGAAATGTCAAAATACGAAAATGTTAATAATTGTTGATCCTCTATCAGAACGCTATGTACATGTACTCATATATTTGTGACCAGTGAAACCATCAAAACAAATTGAGACAAAATATACATATGGATGAAAAGTTGAAATTTGCCTTTAGGATAATGAGTTTTAAAAGCACTGTTTAAATGTAACAAGAATTTTTTCCTACCTAAAAATAAATGAAAAACAATCTGCAAGTTTTAATTACTGTGGAGCAGATAGTTACAACCTTTTATTTTCTTCTTTGAAATTTCTATATACTTTAAACTAAACTTACCCATTCAACCAAGAAAAACTTGGCTATTCTCTTCGATAATCACTATAAAAGTCGGTTACTTGAACTCAATCTATTTCCGATATCACAAGTAGGTTCTAACTGGCTCAATCCAGTCTAACTGATAAAATTCAACCTTGGAACACACCTGCTAATAAATATTTACAAAAATTTAAATATGTAGTGAAATAATCAAGATTAAACAGACAGAATATAAAAACAGTGTTTGTACTTTTTAAAGTAGACGTTAACCAATTTATCACTTTATTTAATTCTAAATATTTATATCCAAAACAAACCCAATTCATTTGGGGAAAACTATGAACATCAGTACATGTACTGCAAATTTTTAGTACATATAAGTAAAAGAAACTAACATTCAAAGATGATTTAAAGATACATGTTTGTAATTTGCCTGTTACATCCTCCCCCTTTCAAAAGAAACAAAATAAATAAGAACACGTGCAATGTAATTATACATTTGAATATCTTGGTCATGATCTCATGTACATACACAAGTATTTAGCATTTTTGTAAAGGTAGTATAAACACTTCATTTTATTATCTATTCAACTTATTATGTATTATCTTTACTATATTAATCTACATGTATACAAGGACTTATATTGAGCAGGATAAGTTAGAAAGTCCAACTTAATGGCCCAAACTGCAATCACTTGAACACCATGGACACTGCAAGCCCCTTTTTCTGGACCCTTAGTTTGAATTTAAACACAGTTTGAAATAGAGATATAGCTCAAATATTTCCATCAGTCCCTTGGGAGTTTGAGCTGTTGAAATGTGAAGCATTTAAACAACATAAATATAATAATGATGGTCACAAAAATTGTCTTGCCATAGCAGTATACAAATGTATACTGTACTAGACTCTAAGATATTATCAATTTTGTAATATTCTGCGAACTACTTTTAAAGCCATTAAGACTAAATAATGGTGCATTTTTTACCAATGTGAACCAGAAGTGACAGAAAGGCAATGAAAAATGTACTGTTAACAAACCTCAACCATTTGTATTGAAGAAATTACTTTCTATAATCTAGGTGTTAACCTGCCAGAAGGACTATGTGGGAGATCTCCTTCATAACAGGTTTTGTTTGTGGGAGATTTCGCGTGACTACCTTTCAAAAAGGTATTTTTTGTAATATTCATTGTGATAAAAGATAAATTTAAAAGAAAATAGAGTAATTAGCAAATACCATTACAGGGTTAATTAACTAAAACAACATAATTAACTGCTTTGCCTTAAATCAGGTCCTAAATTTATAACTTATTGTCTAAAGATCTTCAATTGAATATTCATGAATTAAATCTATCACGAAAACGTTCCTTGATTATGGAATGTTGCATGGTGAAAGCATGTACAAAAACGTGCTATTATAATACCCTTCATGTGCCTGTTTTATTTTTTTTTCATTAATATTCTTTCTTAGTTTATATTTATTTACTTATTATTATTATCATCATTATCTTTTATTAAATTTCACGAATCATAAAATAATATCTAGTTGGAAACTACAAAAAAGTATATCATTTTCTCATGCTACCTGTTTTGTCCTAGATTCAGGACAAAATTATTTACAAAAACAATTCTGGTCTTCAACTCTACAATATTCCGAAATAGGATTATAAATTGGTGTGAAAATACGAACAATACAACATCTTACCTAAAAACCTTAGTTGAACTATCTTGAAAGACGATAAACTGCTTCGTAAATAAAATAGAACATAAACAACTTAATTTACAGCAAGGTCAAGGTTATGGGAATTCATTTGAATAAAAGAAAGAACGAGAGGAAAATGCTTCGTTTTCTTGTAATTTTCTCGTTTTGAATTATCTTCTTGATCATTTGCGTGTAAAAATAAATCATTGGGTATAATAATTTGTCAGAAATTTGATTTTCGCTGCGAGACACTATTCTGCTGGAAGCTCTACATTTGCATTTTAGGGTGTGCGTTAAAGCTGGAAAATGATTGGCTTCCTAGGAAAAAAAGAAGGCGGAGTCAGAAGAAAAGAAAGATTTTGAAATGAAACATTAGTCCAACATTAAACTTATTTCCAAGAAACGCGATTCAATCTCAAAACAAGCTTAATTTTCCACTTTACACAATACAACAATTCCACACAGACCGGACATATGTAAATAATACTAAGAAAACTACTATCGAGAGAATTCGTTCGGGAACATACAGTAAATCACATGTTTAGCCCAAACTGGGACTAATATATTAGTCCCAGACCCAAAACAATTTGGATTTATCAGCGGAAGATCTACAACTCTACATTTGCTGTATGCATTAGAAACATGAAATGGATAGGAATAATAGACAATGGCGGTAGCCTTGATTGTGTAAACCTTGACTTTATGAAGGCTTTTAATAAAGTCCCACACCCGGGGTCCCACACTCCATAATTATATACAAACTAAAAATATAGAAAAAATTTCAGAAAACATAGTGAAATGGATAAAGTCACTTTTAGAACCGATTCAATAATTCTGTCCCCACCGCCAGTTTGTGACGTATATATCTTATGTCAGCTTCTGTGTTAAAGAAAACAGAATGTCATCAAATATGGAAGGAAACAGACAAAATATTATATACATTCATACACAATGTAGCTTTGTGTCATCTTTTTACAAAGGAACGTAGAAGCAAACAATGAATCAGTCGCAACGTCACTGCATTTGATTGGTCAAGAAGGTCAGGTAGGGACACATTTATTGAATCGACCCTATACAACAGGGAGCAACATTCACACGTAATCACTCCTTATGTGCACACGTGGTTGGATCAGCTCCGCAGTTGTCCGCCATATTGGATATGTGGATTTCCAGTGACAGATTGGCTCTTGGACATATGGACTTCACCAATGTTCACAGTCTGCACTTCGACCAATGTTCACATCCAGATGTTACCCGACTTGGAACATGATATGGACCATGTGGACACTCCTATCACCAGCCGGGGATACATTGATACTGACACATCGTCTTCAGCTGGATGACCGATCGTTCGACGACTTATAGGAGCATCCCCGTCGGAGATAAACTTGGACACTCCAGATGACCTCTGTCGGGAAAGTACCAGTCTTCCTTCGACCAGGACACTCCCAGTTGATGACCATATCTTCAGTAAGGCGGTCCGAAGTAGCTGACCAACTGTGGCCCTGAAAGGGAACTTTGAGTAAAAGACCAACTCTAGTTGGAATAAAAGTACAACGGGCGCAATACCCCAAGTGGGTAGTCGCCGTCTAAACCCAACTACGACTACTACTACTACAGGAAGCAACGAGTTCGAGTTATTAACGATTGCACAGACTGGAAATCAGTAACCAGTCAGGTATACCCTCTGAGGGTATACCACAAGGAAGCGTCATAGGCCTGATCCTTTTCGTAATTTATATGTTACAGGAAAAAGGTGAAAATAGTTATCACATATAATTACTAGAATCTATGAATTACATCTAATTCCTCTTGCTCTTAGTAAATACATGTAATTCTTGAAATAGCCCAGTAATTACCTATAATTACTAATTTTTAAAGGGATTTTTATGCCTTTTTACTAAACTGCAAATACAAATGTATACAGACATTCCAAAGGAGATGAGATTATGTGAATGTCGCAACATGAGACTTATTGAAACCAAGTATCATTTTGTTCTAAAATGTCCAACATTTAGTGCACTGAGAAATGAATTTTTACTAAGGTATTATACTTCTTGGCCTACGTATATGAGATTTGTGAGCTTGTTAAAATCAATTGTCGAGATCTCTAATCATTAGATTATGCAAGTTTTTAAATAGTCGTTGTGCTTGGAAACTAAGATCTTATATTCTGAGTTAATTGTTCTCTGTCAGTTATCTGTTATTATGTCGCATCTTGTAACAATATGTTTCTTGCCATAGTATATATTATGCTTTTGCAAATAAAGACTTATTCAGTGTTGCCACACATTCTGAAAACTGGAAACCCTTGAATTTCAGTTTGAACTTCAAGGGCATGGAAAAGACCTTGAATGTTAAGATATTTGGAAATATCCTGGGAAAACCCTGATAGGTGATATGTCAACAATTTCTAGAAAATAATTATCGCAACTTAGAATTTTGTCGACTACTTTTGGCCCTTGAAAATGACTACGATATCCTTGAAAAGTCCTGGAAATATCCTTGAATTTGGAGACTTCAAAGCAGTGACACCCCTGCTTATTCAATTCATTTCAAAATACAGTTTGACGATTGATCAGAAAATGAGGAGTAATGAATATCACCAGATTAGAAGATCACTGAGTAGTAAAACTATTAATTGGCTGATAATATTTGGTATTACTGTTTCAATTGTAAAAATAAAAGTGACAGCAGAAGCTAAGCTAAGTGTTTTACATTTTGTGTAAAATGAATCCCAAAAAAATACACGTAAAATGTTCATAATATTGATAAATGTTACAATTTGAAAGGCATTAAGGGTATTTTACATACCTACCTCGGCTATCTAATACCCATTATTGCGAAACCCCTAACAATGTCCAGCAGAAATTAGTTCGTCCGAATAGAGTTAATGGAAAATTTCTGCAACACATTCAGATTTGGACACAGTACAAGTGTGGACACAATGTGGCACAATGATATCATCCTCAAGAAATAACTTTTCTTAAGGATGATATTATTGTGCCATATTGTGTCCACACTTGTACTGTGTCCAAATCTGAATATGTTACAGAAATATTCATAAACTGGTTTCTTATGCAACAAAAAATAACGTAGTTTGGTGGTTTAAGTAAATTCGAATTTTTATGGGGAGGTTTCCACATCTGGAAAAGTTTGTAGCTTGTCTTCTTATTTATTTCTTGCACTTTGAATGAAAGAGTACATTGAAATTGAGTTTCAAGAAGCAGTTTATATGCATTTTAAATGAGAATTTATTCAAATTGAACAATTTATTACTATTCTACTGTCATTAACTTGAATTTTACTATAATTGAGATAAAAACATGTACATGTTATTACAATTCAATTAGCGCGGACCTCTAAGAGAGCACCATTTCTGCAGTTGTGGTACTTTGTTGTTTAATGTCTTGAATTATGTCACTTTATTTACATTTTTGGCTTCAGCTACTATACTCTGATTTTACAGCGTCCCTAAATCTCTTCGTACTTCACAGGTGGGTTATTCTTTGCATTTAGTATTTTTTAATAACTATATTTTTGTGATATGATTTGGGTATTAATTCCTATTTTCATTTAATTTATTTCAAAATACAAACTCAAATTCAAACTCTATACTGACCATAATTCTTGCAGGACTTTTAATTACTTTAATTTTAAAATTATCTTCATGTTTTTTTTTTAAGTTAGTAAATAGCTGTAAAAATGACACAAAAATTCAGTGATTACATGTAATCAATGCAACAATCAGTAAATGCATGTAATTTCTTATTTGGCTAGTAATTACAGGCATTTACTGATTTGTTTAGAAATTATCGGTAATCTCTGATTTCACCTATATACTGTAAATGACTTACCGGATGTAATAAGTTAATATTGTTACATGTTTGCGGATGATTCGAAAGTATTCACTAGACAAATGATACGGAAAAATTGCAAGACATGCACGAACTAGAAATATGGTCGGGAAAATGGCTTCTTCGTTTCCACCCAGACAAACAGCCGGTAAATGTAGACAGGAAGTTTATGAATATGAGTTATTCAACACAAAGCACAGATAAAGAAAAAGACATAGGTGTGGTTGTCGACAAGAATCTAAATTTCGGAAGAACATATAAATGAGAAGACCAATAAAGCTAACAGCATTACGGGCCTCATTAGACGTACTTTTACCTATCTGGATGAAAATACCATTTGTGTGTTACAAGGCACAGGTCCGTCCACATCTAGAATACGCAAATGGTATTTGGAACCCATTACAGAAACACATTATTACAGCCATAGAAAATGTCCAACGGAGAGCAACCAAAATTACTCCCTGGATATAATGACCTAAGTTATGAAGAACGCATGAAGAAATTAAAACTACCATCACTAGCATTTAGAAGTAAAAGGGGCGATGTGATTTAAGTCTTCAAGATAACAACAGGATTATATGATCAGTCACTACCACCCTTATTTACTTCAAAAGTAGACAGTAAAACCAGAGGTCATGACAAGAAATTATTTCAACAAAGAGCCAACAAAAGTATAAGGAAAAGTCTCTTCACATACGGAGTGATCCAAAACTTGGAACAAATCGGTTAAATCTTTTGAAAGACGCCTAGACAAACACTATAGGAAAATCAAGAACTTAAGTTCAACTATGAATCCAACCTAACTACCGGATGTGACATTAATACAAGTGATGAATTACATCTGAGCATAGTGGTCTCCAAGTCCAGCGTTCAGAAAAGGGCCCTTTAACTACCTGTAAGTATGGACATACAGCCACACATTATCGATCATTATCAAGTCGATTTACATATGCTCAGCATGGTAGGATCACCAAACCTTGCATGTGCATGCACCATTGGGGATAGGTCAGCATCAAGACAAAATTGGGTCACATTGGCTTTAATTTTCCTGATGAACGACTTATTCCTCGCCGTTCATTGAAGATCTTATGGTGGCTTTGAGTTATTGTAACTCCCCTTGCCTTTGGGTCGTTGTCTCTTTGACACATCCCCCGTTTCCCTTCTTTTTTCTATTATAAATTTGAATCCGAGTTCAGATTAGAAGAACTTATGAAGTCTTCGTGCATCCGTTTATTTTGCATATGTAAGTCAAAATAGTATCCTGTGAAATTACTGGCAAATGGAACAAATGTTATTCATATATCTATGAGATTTATTCCGTCTAACCTCAAATCGTCCACTGTCTCCATAATCCCGGATGACGGACTCTCTTGAAGAATGGTTCGCAATATTACAATGGTTCAGGTGAGCTATGAAATATGTTCCTTTGGAACTTATTTCACGGTGGATACTATAAACCGTTAGACATACAGAGCAAGGGAATATTCTTGCATGGGCTGTTAACTCCTAAAATCATACTTGAACCATTGTAATATTGCGAACCATTCTTCAAAAGAGTCCGTCATCCGGGATTATGGAGACAGTGGACGATTTGAGGTAAGATATCGTTGGAACTAAGTTTCACTGTGCACCAACAGCACTTTCAGGAACAACCCAAAACCAATAGCTTTGAAAATGGCACTGATACCAAAACCACTTAAATCGCCTATACA
Source organism: Modiolus philippinarum (assembly GCA_002080025.1). Taxonomy (NCBI): domain Eukaryota; kingdom Metazoa; phylum Mollusca; class Bivalvia; order Mytilida; family Modiolidae; genus Modiolus; species Modiolus philippinarum. The sequence goes on from MJUU01034304.1 coordinate 166,729, forward strand.
AAGTGTCAAAAATCCCCGCTAGTATTGGCGGTGCAACCGGAGAGAATGATCCTTGCTGAAAATCAGTATTTCTACTTCAAGTTTCTCCTCATACGGGGATCGAACCCTGGACCTTTTGCTTCGTAGCCAACCTCGCTATCGGATGAACTTACGAAATGTTCCCTTGAATCAGTCGATTTTTACTGTTTATATATTTACTGCCTGAATACATCTTAGGAAAGCACCTCCGTGATATTACCCCCACCAAGAGTCATCATACTCTCCGTATGTATGACTCTAAAGACACACAACAACTTTCGATATCTGTCTAGTTTTCTTGTTCTATTAATCTTGGTCTTTTAGTATCGAACACAATTGTGACTGGGAAGCATGATCCTTGCTGAAAATCAGTATTTTACTACCAGTGCATGCTCTTCCAGGCACGATCCTTGCTGAAAATCATTATTTCTACTACCAGTTCCTCCTCGTACGGGGGTCGAATCCTTGACCTTTTGATTCGTAGCCAGCCTCGTTACCTAATGAACTAAAGAAATATTCCGTTTTTACGGGCTGTTTATATCCACTACCTGAATATAACGAAGGTATGCATGTCCGTGACAACAGGAAAAACAGCAACTTACACAAATTGTTCTTTTTCAATTAGGTTGCACTTAGCTTCAGATTCATACCACCGTAGCCTTTCTGTGGGTTAAATCGACTGATCCTCTCTGAGTTTGGAACAGTGAATGGTAACCGGTCAACCATTCTTGACTGCCAGTTATAATTTGGCAGTTTGACCTGTTCAAACCATATTCGTGATATTTATGCTTTACAACGGTGAGGTATTGTACATATAGGTTTATAGAGCGAAAGTCTTGATAGGTGAATATGTTTGCATGCGATTAATTGTTTTAGGGTCAATATTAAGTACACTGAATTCTTAGGTTTTTGAAGGATCTTCATGCCAGGATCGACACATGTGAAGAAAGTGTAGATGGTTAACTACCTGGAGTCACTAACGCTACTTCCTTTGATTATGACTTTGATGATGATTCTGATGATGTTGAAGATGCGTTTACCCTCCCTTTAGCCGTTTACATGATTTAAGTGTCAATCTTACGATCAAACCACAACATGGTGTTGATACTGTAGTCGACATCGAAATCCTAACGATAGCTTCTGTTTTGTTGAACTACCGGTATGCTCTTTGAGTAATGTGGTAGGCATCGATGTTTAACTTCTGCTTGTGCTTGGTGAGCCTATCTGTTGCTGACTATCCCCGTTGATTCTATCGATGCCAAACAAAAACAATCAGAGATCATTCTGCGGAGAGTGGCGTTGGTATTTGTTGCTTTATGAATGTGGGAATGAAGTAGTACCTTTCCAGGCCATCTCATATTTTTTGCCTTCACACAGTTGCATGGTCAAAATTTGACTGTCGGTTCCGCATACGATTTGTTTTTATATTTACATGAGCATACAGAGCAAGCAAGGGAATTGGGCTGTAAGATCTTACCTGAACCATTGTGCCGGTTCCCCATTATGATTTTTTTTTGCAATCCACTTCGACGATGAATTGTCCATTTATTTCAGGTGTCAGACCACAGCAACTAGTCTTTCCTTCAATTACTCGAGACTGTCAAAGTAACTCTGGAGGTTGTTAGTCTTCGAAAAG
>MJUU01034304.1:190059-210976 GCA_002080025.1 Modiolus philippinarum
AAAAACAATTTCAAACTGTTGTTTATTTTAATATATAACCTACAACACTGGTCTTATTGGAATTTTTTAACATAGACTAGTGTGTGTATATCACAGATACATGTATTAAAATATCTAAAAAACAATAACCAAAAATTTTAAAACAAGATTATCATGTGCAATGTGAATAAAATAATATGCAGTATTACTGCAAACACAGGAGTTACAAGTTCTGTAAGGACTCCAACAGTCTGTAACCAATATCATGTAAAGTATCATAATTTTTTATTTTTCCAATGAAAGCTACCACAATTTAGCAATAACTTAAATTTCATTATGTCAACATTAACAAAATCTCTTGAACAATCTGAAATTTCTGTTCACAATAAATGGCTATATAAAAAAAAAGATATATTTGCAAAACTTTACTGATTGCGGAAGTGTCAATAAATTCTATCAAATTTAAAAATTAAATTCTAATAAAAGTATTACAACTGTATATAAAGGTGGGAATGGTTATCATTTACATTTTGATCTGACAAGCAAAGATGAATTACAACACAGACAAAATGAGTATTAATATATGATTCATCAATAGACCATATAAACATTCATAGTGTGCACTACCTAATTTAGACTTTCAGACTGATCCTGGTGTGGACATTAACTGTAATACAGAGCAGGAAAACAGAAATATTTTTATGGCTTCAAAACGGAATTATTTCTGAGAAAATCAGAGTTGTCAACCTATATAAAGCAACATTAGGAAAATATTTTAAATCATTAACAGAAATAATATTTTCCTGTCAATGAAAATCAACTGATTTCAGTTTCTACAGTAAAATTATGACAGAGTATGGAAGAAAATATTTCTATATCAGATGATTTCTGAGAATCATTAATCAATACAAAATCACTAAATGTTTAAATCATCTTTCTACAGATAAAACACACACTATGAAGTTCTGGATATTTTTCCAGTCCATATTCAAGAAAGAAAGACAGCTCTTGCAAAGTGATAAATTAGGAAATGCAGACAATGAACTTGGATGTCACCCATTAAACAACTAAAACTGATTCCATGACTGACATATGGAATAAAAAAACATCCATACTGGGCATTCAACAATTATTAAAATGCTTTTGTTTCAGCAAAATAAAGTAACTACTGTGAAGGCAAAATAAAAATATTTCAGAAAACTTTATATAAAAATATAAAAGGATAAGGAGTGAATGTACATATACCAAAAACACACAGGATACACAGAAAACTCCAGTTTATCAAGGACAGGCTTTTATTCCTGTCTACATCTTGATGTCGCCTGAGGGTCTTCAACTAGAAGTGAACAATATTCACCCCCTCAAGGGAGACCAAGAAGGCCCCTAGCATGCACTTAAGAGGTATTCTTGACAAAAATATATAGCATGTTTACTTCTCAAAAAAGTGTATTATAATTAATAGAAATCTACCAAGGTCTCAAGAGATATCATTTCTGAATTGAAAGTAGTATAAATAACAGAAAAAACATACAAAGTTGACTGAAATTCATTATATATTAGCTGTCTATAAATTCAGTCAACGTGGAAACTTGTTCATCTCCCCGGATTTGCGAATATTAACACTAATGCAGGGCCTAAAAATTAAAATATAACGGTCTATCGTAGGAGCCCAACGGGGTTAGAATTAGAGAAATGAATATCGAGATTGCCTTCCCACCGAGGGATTTGGCTGTTCTTTGAATGCACAGATATTACAGACAGATTACACTGCCCACGCCATCTCTGTGGGAGACCAAAGGGATGTAAAATAGAACGAACTACAAATGTATTTTATGTGAAACTTAAGTATATTAATTAACCAAAATTATAACATGTCGACCGTGGTCCAGTGGTAGCGTGGCAGACTTTTTACCCTTACAACCTTGACAGAAGGGGTTCGAATCCCACTGGAATCAACAAAAAATTTAATATTTAATATTAAAAGACTTAAGACTTAGACTTTGGATTTGGATTGATAAAGAGGATAGAAAAATACATCACAGGCTGATGATTCAAGCCAAAACGATTAGTTTCATTTTTTAAGACAAATTTTGTTCCAATTAAGTACCCAAAATTGCGGTTAATTTATCTTCTGCATATGGCCATTTCGACAACAAGTCTCATCAGTGCAGATTATATCATAACAATTGGAAAGCCAAATAAAAACAAAAAAAAATTTTTAAGTGTCATTTTTCAAAAATTTAAATAGCCAACATTTTGATGGGGCGATCAGCATAGATCAGTCCATAATATACCATAACTAGAGGCTCCCAGGAGCCTGTATAGCTCACCTGTATATAGCAGTGGTACATCCATGCAATAACATTGATTTTTAAATACATTTCCTATGAGGTCTAAAGTTAATAAATGGACTGCGGGCGGTTATCTTGGATTATGCAGGGACGTGTCAGACAGATTTTTTACTTAACACCACCCAAGGACTATTATGACGAAGTTTGGTTGCAATTGGCTAATTTGTTTCAGAGGAGTTGATTGTTGAATGCATTTGCCATAGGGTCTAACGTTAATCAATGGACCCCATTGCCGGCCATCTTGGATTACGCACTGACATGTCAGATACAATTTTCAGCTAAAAATTGAGGTACTTTGTTAAAGTGCGATTTTGGTCCCCTAAGGTGCCTTATAGCTTGGAAACAGTAAGAGCTACGCAAAATCCGTTGACATACTACCGAAAGCTCATGTCGAGAGGAATCCAAAGAAAGCAACCCCATCAAAATCTGATGAAAAATAAAAAATTGAGGTACTTTGTAAAAGTGTGATTTTGGCCCCCTTAGGCCCCTTATAGCTTGGAAACGGTATAAGCTACGCAAAATCCGTTGACATACTACCGAAAGCTCATGTCGAGAGGAATCCAAAGAAAGCAACCCCATCAAAATCCGATGAAAAATAAAAAATTGAGGTACTTTGTAAAAGTGTGATTTTGGTCCCCTTAGGCCCCTTATAGCTTGGAAACGGTATAAGCTACGCAAAATCTGTCGACACACTACCAAAAGCTCATGTGAAGAAGAATCCAAAGAACGAAACCCCATCAAAATCCGATGAAAAATAAAAATTTGAGGTACTTTGTAAAAGTGCGATTTTGGCCCCGTTTGACCCCTTATAGCTCAGAAAGGGAAAGAGTTATCCAAAATCTGATAGTTGTGCGCCATGTTTATTTTTCATAAGGAATCAAATGATAAAAACTGCATCAAAATCTGACTAGAAAAAAAAAATTAAAATTTCCCATAGGGTCCAATGTTAATCCATGGGTCCCACTGGCGGCCATCTTGGATTACGCACGGACATGTCGGACACAATTTTTCATTTACACCACCAAAGGACTATTGTAACAAAATTTGGTTGCAATTGGCCCTGAGTTGATCTTTAACGACGGATGCAAAACAAGTACACATGTACATATATATATATAAAACAAAAATTTGTAGATTAAATAAATGTAAATTTTCATATATCAGCTGTGAAAAGTTACTGCTGCGTGTTATACATGCTGCCAACGCAAAAACAAAATTTATATCTATTTTTTTCAAATGTATGCTGTATAAAAGTAAGTATCAATAATAGAGCATTTTAACCCGTTTATAAATTTGTCATGATCACACCATAACTACATGTTAATTAGTTTCATTCTTTACTGAATATTACATTAACTGATATTCTTCAAACTGACCATTAATAAAATTGAATTATATCAAGGGAAAACTTAGAATTGATAATTGCAATAAAGGCTGTTTTTATTGTAAACTTGACCAGACTCAAAGATAAACCGAATAAAGAAGTCTGCAAATAAAATGTCAATGCAGTTTACATATCTAAAGAAATTAATAAAACAGCCCTCATTCCAATATAAAATTTCAATAATAACAAATGATCTATTTTGTGTGTACATGTATATAAATTTGACTTACCACATTATTACACAAATATCTGTTTAGTTGTCATAACAATAGCCAATGCAATAGGATTATACCCATCATGCAGGGTTGGAACTGTTTATTGTTACAGAAAAAAAGAAGGGAAACAGGGAATGTGTCAAAGAGACAACGGGGAGTAATAACAACCTAAAGCCACCATAAGATCTTCAATAAACGGTGGGGAAACCCCACACCGAACTGCAGGTTGGAGTCATCTCCCTAAATTAAGGGTAATCAAATTCAGAGATATAAACATCACCCTAGACTCCTATAGACATAAAGTAAACTAGGTAGAAAACAGACAAGACACACAAAGGCTTTATAAATTTCCTGACTTAGGACAGGCACAAACCTGCTGCGGCAGGGTTAAACTAGTTTATTTTATTAGTTTGAATGTTGTAATTTTTGGAATATCCAAACTGAAATATTTTCAATTGTATTCTTTTCCATTGCCTTTAAATGACAGAACTTGACAAATACTGTATAATTACAACATGTAGTTGCTTGTTAAACTTCACTATAGAAGGTGTAACAAATAAGATTGAAAATATTAACATTTCTGATTTGATTTTAACATAAAAATTTTAAGACAAATCTGAAAGTAAAATATCAAGATTGCCATTTAGGGGTATACTGGTACAGGTGTGTTGTACAAAAATAATATCAAAATAAAGGCCATTTAAAAGTGCTCTAGAATATCCAATGTGTTTGATTGATTGATTGTTGTTCAAAGCAAACTTTATGAATAATTAAGGGGGTAGACCTGGGGTAGGGGGAGATAACTCTGTTTTCACTTTTTAATAACTTTCACAAACAAATAGAATCATTACAATAGGTATTATCAAAATCTTAAAATTGTTAAAAAAAATTTCCACACAGCAAATGAGTATTAATTTTGTCATGAAAACAAATACCCAACATCTAGTTATTCTTACTCTTCATTTTTGCTATGCTGTCCACCGATAATAAAAATATGCAAAAGTCAGATTGTTTCCAAGGGAGGTAATTTATAGCACAGATTCTGCAATTTTATTGATTTTTACCCACTTTATTCTTAATTTAGAAAAAATGGGACGGTAGAATTTTCTAAAATTTTGATATATCTTACATATACTATTTTTCTTTCTATTCTCAATTTTTGGTGAATATTAAACGACAGAAATTTTTACAAGAAGTGTTGAATAGTGATCAAAATAGAGTAAAAATATCAGCCTATATTATTCAGAACACCCATGTATTTCAGTTCAAACTATTTAAATATACTCTCATTATTCATGCTTTCTTTCACTCATGTCTAAACTACAGAATTTTGCATTTGAAATAATTTTAAATCAAATACAAATTTATTTAGAGCCAATTTTATACACCACGATCAAGTCCTGAACGGACCAAATAATATGAGGAAACAGGGTATCTTTGATGACCACTAGACATTAAACGGGACGGTAAAAATTGTTGGAAATTCTTGAAAGTTGACATGAACATGTGTAGTTTTAATGCTGAAAATATTAAGAAAATTAAACGGGTGGAAAATTTTAGGCCTACCCAGGTCTACCCCCTTAAACTTTATTGTAAAAAGAAATGTCACTGTGTACAACTCTTGTCAGTCATTGAGGTATATTGTGACAAGAACTGTCCAACACAGTCACATGATATTGAAGCAATTGAAAAGATCAACAACTAATTGCAGAACATTTTTTTCAGAATTATATCAAAACTCAATCTGGAGTTTCTTTCACCATTAGATTGAAGTTTAAATACCACTTATTTACAAAATTGCACTGAAAATTACAATAAAACACAAATATTGGATTTAAAAGATTGCAAAATAAGATAAGGATGAAAGTTATATTATAACTTAACAAGCACTTCAAACTTATTAATGGCACAAAAATACAACCACAGTGCATGACAAATTCTCTTAAAATCTGGTGGATTGGGATTTTGGATTGTCAAAAAAAACTTCACATTAATTAAATACAGAAAGAATGAAATGTCTTGTTATGAATACAGCCATTTAATAAATACATTTTATGGGTTCATTTGAAAGGTCTTATGCAAATATCAGAATGAGCAATATTCATGAAGGTTTTAGAGTAATTTGACCAAAATGACAAATCTGTCAGTATGGCAGCTGCAAGATTTGAAATTAAAGGTCAATGTATATTCAAGAAAAACTAAATGCTCTTTCATAATAGAATAAACCTAAATGAGCAATGACTTATAACTTAAGACAAATCTGATTATATCACAGGCTAATGGTCAGTGCAGAATATGTCTTAATCTAAAATTGACACAGTGATATTTCATTCTCTTTCAAGATTTCTGTCAATTTTTCCACATCTTTATTGACACTGATGAGCAACTCTATATTTTAAGATTTCCTGTCCAGCATGATGCCAAAATATAAAGGCTACTACTACTATTATATGCCACCATTGATGACTTGATCCCACAAAGTCAAATACACCTGGAGAATAAAAAAATATATGTTTTATAAGGCCATACAAAAATAATGATTAGATTCTCAGGCCATTTTTCAGAAAAAATGATGAGGCAGGGAGGGAGCAGATTTTTATTTTTATTAGTTCAAAATCATGATGAGGCATCTTTTTACATTGCTGAAATGCCCAAAAAGTAATGAGGCAGGTGATTTTAAATTTTTTTATTTGAAACTTAAATAAAAAGTTGAAATTAGTTTCTAGAAAATAGACGAGGCAGGGGCCTGAGAAGCTAATGTATTTTTTTATTTGGCCTAAAGTAAAAAAAAACATCTGGAAAATGTAAAAGAAATGAATCATTAAGTCAAGTATACCCTGAAATACAAAATTACATATATTATAACACCAAACACATACAAACAGTACCTAATCAGTTGCTCTTAAGTCAAATAAAATAAAGGGACAAAAGAACATTAAAGAGGTTGTCTAGAAAATGTAAGTATTTTGCTAAGCAAACCAAAATTTAAGTCCAAAGAACCTCAGAAAGACAGATTTATGCAGACAATATCTCTGTGTTTGCAAAAACGTGATTAAAACAAAATATGTAGCACTTCAAGAAGAATATTATTGTTATTCTGCTCTTTATTTTTCTTAGATTTGGTGTACTTATACATGAGATAATATCTCATGTGTACACTTTGTTCAATTACTATTATCTAAATTTATTTAAATTCTAAAACCTTAGGTTTTACTCCCTCCATCTTAGATTTGTCCTTAGCTATATTTGATATTACTGATTATTCATATTTCGTTTGGTTTTATGCATTTTAAACATTTTTTGAAATTATAGATTTTCAATGTTTGGGTTCTAGTGCTGCTGTTAGGAGTTCATTTACGAAATAGCCATAAAGCTCATTAAAATCATTGCTGTTGGAGTTAACATATGTGTTATGGTCTCATGTTTATTTACTCCATATCCTTTCATAAAATATTCACAGGAAATATGGCATTTTACATGTCTGTTTCCTATATCCACATACCCTAAAGACTGAGGATATACAAAATTCAAAAGGTGAATATGAACCCTTAATCCCTGTGAATATCCAAGAATAACATATAAAAGAGGGTGGTAAAGGGTTTTTAATACAAGGTAAATGACCATTTTAAGACTTTTATTATTTCCTGTACATTTGTACAAAACATGCATCTTACAACATACACACCAATTTCGATTTTTGTCCCCCGCCACAACGCATAGCGGGGACATAGAAATACTGTGGATCTGTCCATCACACTTTCTTGTAAGCACTCTCATGCCTACAAATTTTGACTCTGACCAGATTCTCATGAAATTTATATCAAATGTTTGTACCACTAATACCTTGGTCAAGTTCCAAAATCAGCCTCGTATTCACAAGATACTTTTTGACGGAGTTATGGGACTTTGACCAAAATAATGACTCCATTTCATCCAAAAATGGACCTTCTAAGCATTCTCATGCCTACAAATTTTGATGGATTCTCATGAAAATTAAACAAAATGTTTATACCACTATTACCTTGGTCAAGTTCAAAAATCAGCCTTCGTTGGTACTTTTTGACAAAGTTATGGGACTCTGACCAAAATAATGACTCTGTTTTATCCAAAAATTGACCTTGCAAGCCCTCTCATGCCTTCAAATTTTGACAGATTTTTATGAAATTTATACCAAATCATACCACTAATACCTTGGCCAAATTCAAAAATCAGTCTCGGTCAATACTTTTTGAGGGAGCTATGGGACTTTGATCAAAATAATGACCTTGTAAGCGCTCTCATGCCTTCAAATTTTAATGGATTTTCATGAAATTTATACCAATGTTTATACCATTAATACCTTGGTCAAGTTAAAAAACAGCCTCGGTTGATACTTTTTGACAGAGTTATGGGAAATTGACCAAAATAATGACTCCGTTTTATCAAAAAAAAAGACTATGTAAGCATTCATGCCTACAAATTTTGACAGATTCTATTGAAATCTTTACAAAATAATTATACCACTAATACCTTGGTCAAGTTTGAACATCAGCCTTGGTCAATACTTTTTGTATCCCCACACATTTAATTCTGGAACAGCCCTGAGTGTTTGAAAATATTGCAATTTCATATACAGTATACTAGTATACTGCTTGACAGGTGGGGGACCCAGGAATTCTATTCTTGTAAGAGCTATTTTGGTACATCATACAACACATTTTTTTTATTTTCAGTACATCGTACACGGAACCTCCATATAAGTTCCATGTAAACTGCTGTAAAAATACCAACTCACTGATAATCATAATATATCCAAGACAAATTTACACACTGAAAACACTTACAGGACTTTATTCTGTGTGTGGGTAAGTCTGCAAAATTCACATAGAGGGGTTCACTAGGGGGAAGGAGGGTAAAACCCTTTCCTGAAATCCTACAAATTTTTCTCAACTTCTGATTTCAAAAGAAGGAAAATACATAAACAAACATTCCTTTCCTAACTAGAGGGATTTTTTTAGCATTTCCTGCCTCATGCCATACAGACTTTCAAGATTTCAAGTGCACTTTTTGTGATTATCCCGCTTCCCCTCCCGTTTAAAAAGGTAAATCTCGCTTCCTGCTTAAGCTCCATTGAGACCAACTAGAAAGGAATTGTACGTAGTTCTGTGGTTAACTTACCTGGATAAAATCTTTCTGGAAATTTAGATAGATATAATGCTAAAGCTGCCATTCCAAGAAAATACATAGTTGTAATCTTTGGAACAAAGATCTGAAGAGAAAAATGTACATGATAATTTGATATTGCAAACTTGTGATTTTTGTTGAATCAATGTCAGTATAGAGTTTTCCTGAATCTTTCCTAATATAATTTACTGTTAAATAAGTGTTTTTGTCAGAATATTTTAAATGACAATTTCACAAGAATGATAACATTTTCAAAGTTAAAATTATAATTTACCTGTAATGGCAGATTTCCTGGAGCAATAACATATTTTATTTGCAATTTTTCAATGAACATAACAATATTATGCCCCCACTTGCGAGTGGGTGGTATATTGGAATACCCTTGTCCATCCGTCCTTCTGTCTGTCCATCCATCTGCAGCTAGTCGCAATTTTCTCAGTAACTGCTAGGCCAATTTATTTCAAATTTGATATTTGACTTTATATATTGGGGAATGTGTCGTATTAAGCGATTTTGGTGACCCTATGATATCAATTTCCTGTTTGGCAGGACTTAGCAATTTTTCCCTTTATCGAACATAGTGAAAATTTCCTCATATTTTTCTCCGCTACTGCTGAGCCAATTTATTTCAAATTTGTTATTTGACTTTATATATAGGGGAATGTGTCATAAGCAATTTTGGTCACCTTATGAAGTTAGCTTCCTGTTTGGTGGGAATTAGCCATTTTTCCCTTTTTAATATGTAAAATTATACCTGTCAGGGAATACCTAGCCAAGCAAAGCATGCAACCTCAGCTTCCTTTGGTAAAACCTTTAACAACACCTTCAAAATATAAATATCCTTCTTTCAAGCAAGTTGTAAATTTTACACCAAAAAGTAAATCCCCACATCATGGTAACTGTAGGATGAGAAAATAATTTAGAGGTTGGCATGAGGGACATGGGTCCCTAAAACCAGATATATAAATTACTAGGGTAAAATCTGGGTTTTGTCAATATTTGTCTAAAAATTTTAAAAATTAAAAAATTTCCATTGTGTCCTCCCCAACTTCAAATCCTGGATCTGCCATGCTCAGAAAAACAAATTTTCTTCAGACAATAAAAGTATAAAAGTAAATTACCTGTACAATTTCAGCTGATGCACCTCCATTTAGCCAGATCCAGTGAATGGTAGGTATGACACCATAGCCAACGAGTCCTACATAAACGAGTATTCTATATTTAGACCATTTGTTATGAAAGTAATGAGGATGTAATTGTATCACCATGGTACCGAATGTCAATATTGTTATAGTTATCAAATAAATATCCCTCCATATCTGAAAAAGAAGTAAAATTTGTGTTATATATTGTGACAGTATTCATAGAAATACAACAAAACTTAAGATCAAAAACACAATAAGACAGGGATATATAAAAGAAACACAAACAAGAAAACATTAACCACTGATCTGAAATAAATGTCTGTTCTCAAAGTCGTATCTTGGTAAATAGCTACAGCCAATGTTAAAAGTGTTTTCAAAATTTGCTATGGGGTGTTAGATGAATGCTCATTGTTGAAGACCTCATGGTGACTTCAAAATGAAGAACAACAGTATTAGAGTTGTTCCTTTGCTTGGTTCTACCATGCATTTGTAGAAACTTTGTCTCATGTACATTTACTCCATATCCTTGCATTGTTTAAGACTGGACATGCTGAAGTTTGTTTCTCTCCTGCTGGCTGCAGTGTGGAGTCCGTAAAAAGAATCCCCCGTGCGAGAGATGTATGCTCTCTATATATTACATTTATGGTGTACTTGTTCATGAGATAATTTTTCATGCAGATATACTATCATACTTTCAAAGTTTGGCATTTATTATTTTTGTAATTTCCAAGTGTTATTCTGACCACCTATTTATAGTGCCCACATCTCACTATCATATACAATTATATAATGCCAAGTTTTCTTTCAATTGACTTGTGTTTGTCTATATGTTGTACATATGTAATTGTCCACTAGCTTAAGACACTTGTGCTTTTGTCAGGAAACAGATGGCTGTGACTGTAAGAACACTTTGTCAGTTAAATTTATGTTTGTTGACAATCCCACGTCCATGGGAAGTATTATTGATGGACATGTTTAGCAAAGAATTCCACTCATACTGTTGCTCGGGTTGTCTTGAGCTTACTATGAGGTATGAGCGAATCTCAATGCTGAAGACCTGATGGTGACTTCAGGTACTGGATATTTTCAAAGCATATCCATTATTCTAAAATTTATTTATTTTTTGTCTAGATATATAGACCCAATCATTCTTCTATTCCAAAAGCAAACGAGTCCACAAATATCTATTTAAAAAAAAAAGAAAAATTGTGAAGGCATGTTTACTCCATGCTTTTTTTAGAATAAATTATAATGGAAATTCAAGGATCTTCATAATGTGAAACCAGATTTATCAGTGTTCAAAATTCAAAATAGAAGTATGATGGCTGTGATTTCAAAACATTGATTCTATTTTCAAACTTCTTGATATTCTTCTTCAAGAGTATTGATTTATACATGTACTTAGTATTAATAAACACGAAATATGTCTTTAAAGGTATGTTTCTCCAGGAAATTTAAAAGGGATACACTCTATAAGTGAGGTTTCATGCCTGAATTATTACATCCTATAAACTCCTATAGACATCCCTGCTATATCTAAGTTGCTTAACATCGCTGACTGGCCGTCTCTGATGGCTAACAATAATGAATACTTACAGACAAACAATAAAAAGCATAATGAACAGCTGGTAAATAACATCCTATTACTCCTATAGATATTCCTGCTAGATCTACTGCTAACCATCGCTTACTAGCTTTCTCTGAATGACAGCTGAACATGTGAAATCCTGCTGAACACAGCATACAAAACTGCAACAATGAAATAAGTTACATTGAAAACACATAATGTCAAAAAAAAATGCTATTCAGAAGTGAAAATATTTGCAGTTTGTATTTAGATCCACATGGGATAAAATGACAAAAGAAACAAAGAAGGTATACATGTACCTATAAATTTCTCTATTAATCATTGAAATTTGGCATGCTTGATGGGATTCAGGATATTATTGGTGCATTTCAAAAATGATAACAGATTATGAAGCCTTTTCAATAATTGTACAGCCCTGAGTGAAACATATTGCAACAAACCATTTTTTTCATGTGCATAAACTGAAAATTTCTTAATTTGTAAAACCCAATTCTTCCATCATAACTTGCCATTCTAAATCAATCAGTACAAATACATGTAAGTGCATATTTATTTTTGGGTACACCAAAATTTCCATACATTGTACTTACAGAAAACATTGTATTGTACTCTAGCTATTGGTGTTCATCTCAAATACACAAATTGGTTGAAACAGAAACAATGAAACGGAAATGATCAGTTCAACTTCTTAAAACTTAAAGAGAATTTGTTCAGTTTGTGCAAGTTTTAGCACATAATCATGGTAGAAGCAAACATGTGCATAAGAATAATTTGTAATGAATCTGTTAGTACATGTATGTTACAATTATTTAGACAAATTTACCTGGTAACAGAGAAGTCCTAATGTAACCATAATATGATCTGTATAACTGCCACCATATCTTGGTATATAGATAATATTGTCATGTAAAACTAAATACAGAAACAGAAAAAATCCTCCCAAGTGTGACCATACATTGACTGTTTCATTATTCCATCTAAATATGCTGCAAAAGATGTAATATATAATGCTATAAAATTAGTTTCACAAAATATACAATGTACTCTAACACTGTACCAAAATTTATGGTATACTTTTTCTTGGGAGAATTTCTCATATTGATATTCTAGAATACTTCCAAATTTTGCTTTTTATTTTGTAATTTCCAAATGTTATTCTGACCACCTGTTTATAATGCCCACATTTCATTATTTTTCTAAAAAACTTACATTTAAACAATTTTTCATATTGGCAGTATTTGGCATTGCACAATATCATGTTCTTCTTTCATAATTGATGATGTTGTTATACCAAATCTATTTGGAAGTATTTCAATTGAAATTTCATATGTAAGATATCATAGTCAACGGAAATTATGTCCTTCGCTAGCTGTCAGTAACTGCGAGCATTTGTCCGGACAGTACCTGTGTGTATTGTCTTCATGTTTTATGTACTTCATTGTAAGGGTACTTGTCTTGATAAGTTGGACTTTTTTCTAGTTTGATTTTTACTGTGAGTCTTTTTGTGTATTTATTTTTAGCCATTCACCACACATAGGGGAGGGTTTGGATCCAAGAAAACGAGTTTAACCCTTCCGCAATTTTTGCACCTGTCCCAAGTCAGGAATATGTTGGTCATTGGCTTGTCCTTGTCTTCTTATAAAATTTTAGTTTCTTGATATTTGCAGTGATTTAGCTAGCACTCGTCACTTTTGCCATTGACGAATCATTTTTGGAAGTGGCGAATTTTTTAAGCCTGCAATTCGTCACTTGAAATTTCAAAAATCGCCAAATATTAAAGTATTATGTCCATAATCTTTGTCACTGTAATCTAATTGTCCAAAGTGACACTTTAATTACACCTGTAATGCTAATTAAAGGATTAGTTCAGTTGTAAACAAACACCGTCGGTGATTTGTTTACCTGTGTTCCTTAATTACCGGTCAATCAGAGGTAACCTGCTCACCTGTATGGCAATTAGCTATCAGTTGTTTAAAATTATTAATGTTTTGAACATTTAAATCTTTCTTTCAGCAGAATTTTCATAATTAAGAGGTCAAACTTCCCCTTTGAATTTTTGTTAAAAGATCACGTTTTTTGAAGGTTGGGTTATTTCCCGTTAATGATGTCTTTAAAATGAATTTATTATTTTAGAATTGAACCTATGCTGATATTTGCTCTGGTAATTATAACAGAAAATTCAAATTTTATCACTATTAAGGCTTAAAAAGTGTTTATAAACAACATTTGTTTGATATTTTGCAAAATAATTTCTTTTATAATACAAATTTATAGAAATTTTTATGCGTAATAAGTTATAGAAAGTTTGATTGTTTAATACATTACCTAAAGGTATGATGCCACTACTAAGAAATGAATTAGTTACATTCAAATACATAGCTACAACTCTTTATATGTAATAGGAACCAGAAAGAGCATTATAATAAATAGTCTGGAACAATGATGTGCATATTTAAATACAACCAAGTACAAAAAAATTATAAAAATCATAAAATTAGTATCTCATACTACACATTGCACCGCGAAATTTATACGCAAAAGTGACTAATGGTCTCAAAATCCTAGCTAAATCCCTGTATTTGGGTTATTGGATGTGGTTTGTTTCCATTGATTTATTCACTTTTTTACCTTTTCGGGGCCATTTAGGGCTTACTATATGGTGTGAGGTTCCTCACTGTGTTGAAGACCATATGGTGACCCCTAGATGTTTTGTTTTTGGTCGTTTTAACCTGGATATGGGATGTTGTCTCCTTGACATTTACCCCATTTCCTTTCTTTTCCATATTTTGACTTGATGAGTGCCCTATGTTTGTCTATATGTTGTAATTGCTCTCTAGCTTTGGGTAGTAGTGCTTTTGTCAGGCAATGGACATCACTGCTTCTAAGAGCACTTTGACTTGTTGACAATCTTGCATACATGAGCTAAAAAACGTGGATGTGGTGTTATAACAATTATTGGAAGCAATGAATTCAAATCAAACCGGTGCTAGGGATCGTTTTGAACTTGCTATGAAGTATAAGAAAAGCTCATATTGTTGAGGACCTCATTACAACTTCAAAATGAAGAAAACAATAAAAGCATTGTAACATTGCTTGGCTCTACCTAGTATTTGTAGAAACTTTGTCTCCTGGGTATTTACTCCATATCCTTTCACTGTTCATTTATCTAACCTTTTCAGAATTGTTATTTGTGAAATGTACGAAAATATTATGAATAATCATTTATTTTAGAACAAGAAATTGAAGCTTTTGCTGAAATAAATACGAATGAAAGATTTTATAGAAATAATAATTTTTTCCTAAAATGCAGAGCTGCCAACCCCATTTTATGATGACCAGGAGAAATGGAAAACTTTTTCCGGAGTTTTCAATACTTTGGAGGGAGGCTAAAATTGTAAAATAATTACGATGTCTGTCTGTATTTATTAAAGAATGACCCTTTAAACTGTTAAACAATGTTTCCAAGCACCAAATTAAAATTCAAATGAATAAGACAGTTCATATTTGGTAGCCATTCCCCATTTTGGCTTTGGAATTAGCACCCGCTGCAGTTGCTGTCTTCAGCATCTCCTTTTGACATTTTCTAAAGCTTTTACATATACATATATCCTTCCACCAACAAAACACAAAGTTATTACATGCATTTACGGTGGAGGATACGCATGCTGTTCAATAAATCAGGACCGAACATCAGTAGGCTCCTGCCAAAATCGGGAGGGTTGGCAGCTCTGAAAATGTTGTATCATTTTGCAAATTTGGGAGATTATGGGAGACTTTTGCTCTTTGTGGGAGATTCTGATCTCCCACTAGGGAGAACCTTCACAAGAGGGAGATTTATGAGTCTTCCTAACAATGTGGGAGGATTCACAGGTACTGTCTCAGGTAACAATAATCATTTTTGTTGGGATTACTTTTCTAGCCACATAAATGTAGTCAGTGCTAGTTTTAGAACGAATTTTCTGTCGTTTACAAAGCTAATTTTTATCATTCTATGTTTTATCTTTTACTGATCTGACTTTTTATTTTTATTTTTATAAAAAGGTCAAAATTAAATAAAAAGTCAGATCAGTAAAAGATAAACATAGGATGATAAAAGTAGCTTTGTAAATGACAGATAATTCGTTCTATACCTTTTTATGATGAAAAATATAGTACCTTTTCAGACATAAATTAAATGGAAGGGAAACCCTGTATCCGTTAACAACATATGGATTGCCCTGTAAGAAATCTGGTATTTCATTGTATTTATACAGTGGTATCTCTTTATCTGACGCATCACATAAACCAGTCCTGCATGCATCCAAATCTGTTGTTGTGTTGATTTCGATGTCCAAAATAGAATATGAATTCGACGGTTGCACTTGTCTGTTCTTCACATTTTCGGAGGTACCAACTCTTCCCATCATTTGTGTCCCCTTTACTTCATGTAAGCAAAATTCAAAAAGATGAAATGCATGCAAGGTGCTCTCAAAACAAAACAAACACGACCAGACGAAAACACATTTCCGTAACCATAGACCTTTTGATACTTCGACCCAAGAGATCAAAACAAAGGGAGGTAATTCTAAATAACCCGCGTTTTCACGACAATAATCTGTCAAAAATGAGGCCCGTCATGGGTTTCTTGATTACCTGATTATCAGGGCATTTTTTAAATGATTATTTGATTAATATGAGGAAGGCACAGCCTTGAATGCCAGCGAAGAAATTCCAGACTTTTACCCAGCTTTAGTATTATGCAGTATAGTGATTACTCGGGACGTTTGACGACAAGCGTGTTTTGAACGCCAATTCTATCCAAAGTAATAGAAATTATAACCAAATTTAGAATTAAGCCTAAAATCGACCAGCTACAAAATGAATTGCAGAGAGGGTTTACTGCAGGAGCTTCTCCACTGTACAGTGCTTTAATAATGGAAGAAGTAAGACGTGAAAATTTAGACCAGAAATTAGACACCATCTCAAGTTGTCCTGCTTGATGCAAAAGCTGCATTTGATGTCGTGAGACACACAAATATGATTAGAAAACTTTATCATTATGGCATCGACCACCAAATAATACTGATGATTGACAATCTATATAGAGATGCTGTCACCTGTGTAAAATGGAATGGTAGCAAATCAAATCCGTTTGACATTGAGCAAGGGGTCCGACAGGGAGGTACATTAAGTGCTGATCTATATAAAGTTTATGTTAATCAGATATTAGATGAACTATGTTCAGCCCAGACAGGTGCTAGAATTGGAAACGTCAATTGCTGTGCTCCAGCCTGTGCAGATGACATCACGTTGGTAGCCAATACTTCACAAGAAGCTTGTTAATATAGCCTCCGATTATAGCCATAGAGAGGCATATCATCTTCAGCCACTTAAGAGTGTGGTATTACATGACAGTAAAAACAAGCTAATCTCAGATACAACTTATGAGATGAATGGTAACCAAATGCCCATAGTAGATAAAGCAACGCATATTGGAATTGTAAGATCAAGTAGCAACTCTGCAATGACAACTGTAGAGGAGAACATAAAGAAGGCTCGGCGTGCGCTATACAGTCTGATGGCATCTGGACTACATGGCGAAAATGGCCTGGATCCAACAACTGCAATATCAATGTTTAGAACTTACGTCATGCCAATATTAACGTATGGTATAGAAATCGTATTACCGAAGGGTAAAGCATTTGGCCTATTGGACAAGTTTTATAAGAAAACCATCAAACAAATATTAGCATTGCCAAATAATGTTGCTGACCCAGCTATCTACATCTAATCAGGATTGATTCCATTAGAAGCAGAGCTACATATTAAAGTTGTAAATTTATTTGGCACTATAACAAGATTGGACAAACGCAGCATAGAGTGGCGAATTGCAGAAAGACAATTAGATATAAAACAGCAAAATAGTCAGAGTTGGTTTATAGAGCTGAAAAAGATATGCTGCACATATGGTATTACAAGGATTGACAAGTTCTTACATCAGCCGCTAAAAAAATCAGAATGGAAGTCAAGTGTAATCAGGACTATTAAAGAGTACTGGAAGATAAAGTTGCAAGATCAAAAAGAGCTATATTCTACACTGAAATTTTATGTCAACCAATAATCAACATGGAAAAACACATCCAATTGCAAATCTGCCATATGCCAATCCAAAAAACGTACCAAAGATTGCAATAAGATTGAAAATTGCCACTGGAACATACTTACTCCAGACCAATAGGGCAAGGTTTTCTAAAACAGTCAATTCAATATGTCCGTTGTGTGAAGATGCAGACGAAACTTTAGAACACTTCCTATTAGTATGCAACAAACTGGAAGATATAAGACAAAACATGGTTACAAAGATCAGGGAGGCTGCCTCAGAAATATTTGCAGACAACACAAGTGAGAATGAAATAGACTTAATACAACTGATTATTGATCCATTCAAGTATGTAAATGGGAATAGAAAGCTGACACAAACTGTACAATCCGATGTAGAACCGTTATGCAGGCAATTGATTTATGCCTTACATACTAAGAAATATGAACTGTATATGCAGAAACATTAGACGGAAGGCCCACAGCCTGGTTTCAATCGACAGTATACAAGCCCTGATGCGAGTGGGATGAGTGACCTTCTTGCTCTAGGTTAATCTGCTTTATAGCATTTTAGATTTTATGGTAATATTCAGACTTAATTTTAACCGCTTAGCGGAATTATATATATTATGACCCGCATGGAATCAAAGTGACTCGGTTATAGGTTTTTTAGATTTTAATCTTTTAACCCCTGCTCTGTATTGCTGATTCACAAGTTAACTGCTTAGCTGTCATAGATTTTATTTCTTTTTAATCAATAATGTAACACTTCAGTCCATGATAATCTTAGATTTTAATGTAGTAGCTGTCTGCTTTTATCTTTTAATTGCATCGTGCATCTTAGTATATGGATGGTTTTACCTTTTATTTACCCATAAATAGGGGCCTGTATTAAATATTTTTAATTTTTTAAATAAATATTCTTTTTATTAGTCACTCTCAGTCGTTCCCACTCTGATATTCTATGGGCACACGGAATAGGGCCTGTACCTGCAGTGTATATATTTTTTTAATTTTTAATTTTTAATTTATTTTAAATCCAGTAGCTGTCATAGGCCTTAAGCCTCGATCATTGCAGCTTAACTGATTTTTATACAGGTACTTATGTATATTTTGTACATAATTTTATACTAACTTACATTTAATGGCATGTGTTCAATTAATTTTTTATATGTTAACTCCTGGTTTTAATTGGTTTGTGTTCCGGTTGCGGTGCTACCACTATATCATATATATATCGCGGCGTACTCCGGCCATATATTGGAGGTTTGCCTTGATTGGCAGAGAATTCATCAATATAGATAGATAGATAGATAGTTTCAATAGCAAAATTTCTGTTTTGAGCAGTAATCAGCGTCTTACATCACAACTCGTTCGCTTTTGTCTAAGTACTTCCTCCAATGTGCACTACGATTTTGTCAACAGGCAACAGGATGAAAATACCGTCTCAAAATATGTTATGTTGAACACAATTAAATGTAAAACAGTGATTCTCAAAATTGTGACCCACATCGTAATATGACTGTCCTTGGTTAAAAAAAAATGTAAAAAATACTTTTCTTTTATAAACAAAACGTTATTTTGTTTTGTCACACATCTGAAGAAAACAAATTAACCAACAGTAGCATGACACTATCAACAATTTTGGCACAAGCTGGATTTAAACAACCAAATTTTAACTAAAATTCCATGTCGCTAGCAGAATTTAATTTTTGGGGTTTACGTCGTAATTATTGAAACCGGGTTTTTGATATTTTATAACTAACTTTTAAGATGGCAGCCACTTTGGTTTTTAGTGTATGCAACTAGAAACAGACACCTTAAAGTATAATACTTTGAAAATTTACTATACATGGTGTCGCTAATTTTGTATTAACAAGCGTTACCGAGAGAGCAATGCGCACAAACAAGTTATAACTTGGTGATAATTCAGGAAAAATGGAGAAAAATGTATGTTGAGGACATCTTATGTTCAACTGGAATAGAAATGCTGGCATCGATACTTGACTTTTTTCCATATGAACTTTCATTTGTCATTTTGAAACTTGTCGCCAATAAGAAATTAACATCCGTGACCAAGGTTTGTCAGTCATGTAACATGTTTAGGGAGTTTGTTTGCAGTAGATCTTAAAGGAACATACAGATATATTAGACAAATCCAAGAATCAGTTACATGGCAGAGTTTCTGTCCAGTCAGCAGTCACTGAAATATTGGGAGGGTCATTAACTTCCGTTACCATTAACAAGCGTGACCAAATTACTGGACACAAAATAAAAATTCCTGCTTTTCACGAATCTCAGTTTAGGCATTTGTAATAATAATATTAACTCCAATGACGAATCGAAATTATACCCAAATTAAGGATTCTTTATTAAATTATTTGATAAGGTTGTAATATTTCCAGCACAGTCCGATTGGGAAGGAATTTGGTCAACTGGTTAACCTACTGTAGATAAGGGGCGTCAAGTTGGTTACTTATTCCTTATTCCTTATTCGTTACTTATTCCTTATTCCTTATTCGTTACTTATTCCTTATTCCTTATTCGTTACTTATTCCTTATTCATATTTTTTTTATTTTCGATATCATGGATATAGCGTTATTATTATTGCGTTATTATTTATAGAACGCGGAAGTAAATTGAATTTACAAATCCTCTGCATTTCAAGTAAACAAAGAAGATGTTAACTGTCATGTATACCATTGAAAAATACTCTAAATAGTGTAAGGGTAGAAAACGAATATGTAACAATTAAGGTGAAAGGTATAAACATGTAAACAAGTTGGATTCACCAGTTATCAGGATTCATAGGTGGGTTCACCCGGCGTACGCCCCCCCCCCAAAAAAAAGGAGGGGGAGACAGGTATGAACATGCAAACAGGGTTGATTTACACTTATAGCACAGCTCTAGCACTATCCGCAAGAAAAAATGCATTCCCGAGTTATAACGGGTCGAGAACTAATAAATAGCGAATAAGGAACGAATAAGTAACAGCGTTCCAGGAGAGAGTGG
>MJUU01034306.1:0-18666 GCA_002080025.1 Modiolus philippinarum
ACTCATTATATTTTTAGTTAAAAGCAAATGGTTATTTTATATCGCATGTTCATATGAATGTTTGTAAAAGGAACATTAAAATCTTATTTAATTTATTTATTATACACACTATAACTATATTTTATAGTTCTTTGAATTTTAAATATATTAATTTCTTATATATTTCAATTATACTAGTATTTTACATTTAAATATTTAGATACCTGTAATAGATAACAATGACAATGACCTAATATAGCAATTATAGTCTGTGTATGAGGTCGATACGATGTTATATCGACCTGGGAAAAGCATATCGACCTCGATTCATCCTCGGTCGATATGCTTTTCCCAGGTCGATATAACATCGTATCGACCTCATACACAGACTTTATTTGTAAAATAACATGCACACGACATATATAAACGTCTCGATCTCAACGCTAATATATACAACAAACAATATATCTTATATGCAATATTTCTATCTACTTTAAAGTTATCTATATACAAGTTTCTAATTATATGTTTTCTGTCTGTAAGTACAAATACTCTGTCTCTATTTTGGCTATAAGCTCACTGCTTATAGTCAATAGTTTATAAACGCCATGTTTATAAACCTTTATCCAATGCAATTTATATCTACCCTATACTACCCTACTATACTACTTATAATAACAAAACTATCTGATATGAACAAAGTTTATAAGCGCAATGCATATAAACCTTTGCCTTAAATATTATACTCTCTATGTCCTCTGACACTGTATCCCTATGTATATATCTATGTGTAACACGGCCTTTTTATCCATTATCTCCTAGTTTATAAGCCCGATGCTTATAAACCCTTATCTTTAACCCCTATCTTCAGCTATATATATATCATATATTAGATCATAAGTGACGTTGAGAATGCTAGTAGGTCTAGTGAAATATTCGCCATTTGATCAATTTAGGTGTTTTATTGCCTAAATTTTTCTATAATAACTTTATTTTGATGTTGTTGTGTATCACTTTAGACGTATGGAATATCTAGTACCGTGCACACATTTACCTATCAACTAACGGTCTTCCTTCAACAAGTCCGACCCGTGAACGGATCTGGGCTATTTATACTAAATTCATCACATAGACTCGTCCACATGGACTGTCCTATGTTTTTACATTTCAAACACAGGATATATGCGTACGTGACCACCGACACGTAGCCGTAATGATTTGATTTCCACCTGTCAATCAAAGTGAAAATCAACATCGTTACATTGTTATTAAAATCTATGTAGAATTCAACTGTAATTTAAAAAAATAAACCATCACACTACTTCTGTAGAACGACAACCGAAATATGCTTGTATTAAGTGTGCGAAGGGAGTTATATAAACAACTAACTTTATATACTGCTTAAAATGTCAAAAAAGTCCATACTAAGTGTATTGGTAATAAATGTATGTATAGAAAAGCGAATTGTCTGTCATCGGAAAGAAGGAAAACATTATCCAGGGCTCTTATCCAATTTCATTTTGACTATTCATGTTCCTTCTGGTATGCAGGTATATCTTATTCTTTAAAACAAAAACTACAAGTTTCTCAAAATAAAACAGTAAGATCCATCATTTTTGCCTGCCATCTCTGACCTTAGAAATATTTGAATAAATTAAGTGTATGCTTATTTAGATCACATTGGCTATTTGTTCTCTATCAGTTTTAAAAATATTTGAATTTATGGTCTTCCTAACATTTATATTTTATATACACTGAAGAGACATAAGTTGTCGAAATGCGCATATGCAGAACCTAAATTCGCAGTAACTTCGGTATTTATTTATTTGTTACCACTGGGTTGATACCTCTGCTGGTGGACTGTTAGTCCCCGAGAGCATTCACCAGCCAAGTAGTCAGTAATTCGGTGCTGACCTTAAAGCCGATTCTATTTGGAACCTTGCAATATCTAATTTTTTGTAAATTTTGTTGAAAACTAAGGAGTATCTCCCTCGTGCAAAGCTCTGTCCTAAGCCGATTTTGTCTTTTATTTAGATCATATTGGTTATTTGTTCTCTATCAGTTTTAAACATCTTTGAATTTATGGTCTTCTAAACATTTATAATTTATTTACACTGAAGAGACATAAGTTGTCGAAATGCGGAACCTAACTTCGGTATTTATTTATTTTGAAGGACCCCATTGGAAATAAACAAGAAGGTTTTCATCAGTTATCCTTGGTTGACGAGATCAACATAAGTTTTTTGTCTCGCCTGCAACGAATATCGCGAAGGCGAGACATAGCTACCATAAATTCCGTCGTCGTCGTCGTCGTCGTAAACTTTTGGTTAACCCTAATGTTAAACTTCTTTTGAACTTCAATAACTTTCTCAAATCACGTTCAATATCAAATACACAAAATTTTGGCACAATATTCAGTACGACTTCATGATTGTATCCCAAGTTTATTTTTGAAAAAAAATAATTCCAATTTTTCGTATTTTGCCATTAGCTGGACTTTATTTTTTTGTGATATTTTTTTTTTTGCTTTGTACCATATCTCAGCACCTACATGCCATAGACCGATGATAATTAGTAAGTGGTTACATCTTTAGTAGTAACCAACATCTATTAGAATCAAGGCACCTTGACCTATATTTTCCGCATCAATGAATTTGGCTAAATTTTCATAGCAGGTCTATATATTAACAGTGTTTAAAGTACATTGGGATAAAGGAATTTAATTTTGATGTAGAATGTTGCATGAAGTCTATAAATGCACATTAAGCTTTTGGAATTTTATTCCGGTTCAAACTTTGGTAAATTTTTTGAAAATGTCAAAGACTAGCATTTTTTTTTAATTTTTTGCATAAAGTCAAATATTTTAGCCATTTTTTCGTATGAGACATTATTCTGAAAACTAAATTTTAAAAAATATGGTTCCAATTTTGGTGAATTTTCTGAAACTCTCAAAGACCAGCAATTTTTGGGAATTCTTGTATTGGATGTATTTTAGCGAAAGAAAATAATTTCAATGGTTAGATTTCAGAATTCTTATTCCAATATTGAAAGAAAGGATATGGAGTAAATGTACATGAGACAAAGTCTCTACAAATACATGGTAAAAACAAGCAAAGGAACAACGCTTTTATTGTCCTTTATTTTGAAGTCACCGTGAGGCCTTCAACAATGAACTTTGCTCATACCTCACAGTAAGTTCAAGACGTCCCGGTTTTAGTGGAATTCTTTGCTAACTGTTGAACAACGCTACATCCACGTCTTTCTGCTCATTGATACGGGATTGTCAAGCAAACATAAATTAAACTAGCAAAGCGCTCTTACAATCAATATCATCCATTGTCCGACAAAAGCACTAGTGTCTTAAGCTAGTGGACGATAACAACATTTATACATGCATTCTTTAGCCGGTTCCATGACATGCGATCTTTAGCCGTTTACATCGCATGAGATCTTTAGCCGTTTTCAACGCATTGCGATCTTTAGCCGTTTTCATCGCATGAGAACTTTAGCCGTTTTCATCACCAAAAGGGTCAGTGTGAGCTATTACCATCACTTGGCGTCCGTTGTCCTGCGTCTTATTGTCCGTCCCTTAAACTTTCATATTTTCATCTTCTCCTCTGAAACCACTGAAGCAAAACACTAGTAAACCAAACTGTACAGGAATGATGTATGAAAGGTCCTTGACAACGATTGCTCATTTCGTCCTGTTCCGACAAAAAACATGGCCGCAAACACAGAACTTAGGGTTAACATTGGACCCTATGAAAAAAAACACATTTTCATATTCTTTTCTAAAACCACTGACCGCGTACGTAACAGTATTGAGAGTTTTTGTATCTATTTTTTTGAAAAATGATAAAATTTGAAACGTTCTTATATCCGCATACACGAGATGTCTTTGTACTGAATCAGTCAAATGAAAATTTTCTAAAACATTGAATTTGGCAAGCTGTTTTACGAGGAAAGTTTTTACCACTTTCTTCTTGATTTGTAGGTCATTCATAAATATAACACCATTGAATATTTTCTATAAGCAAGTTTGAATGCACGTAAGAACCCGAGATAAAAAGAATTAAATCCTTGCACATTAAATAGATGAAACGATTTTAATTTTTATTTTGAATTGCAAAGCAGTGCACCAAAATTAATTATTGGTATTTCAGGATTTAAGAGTTGTTGATACATTGCAGAGCGCTCTTATACCTAATTTGAACAATGCTTAAGATTTTCCATGGGTATTGAATAATTCTTCCTTGCTCTTTTCATTTCCAACATAATTAGATATATGTACAGCCTTCTATGTTGTAAACTCTGAAAGATTTTTTTCCCTTTTTATTAAAAGCATCACCGGCAATAATTGATAACTATCATACTAACTGAATACTAGTTTAGGTAGTTCGAGCCTAATAAAATTTTCAGACAGGATTTGTTTTTATTTTAAGAAATTTTGTAGGTCTTAACTTACTAGTATATGTTCCAAAAATAAAATAAAAATAGGATGCCAACGATCACCTTTTCTTGTTATCAGGATTTGAAAATCAGGCCAAATTCAGTATTTTTCATCAACATTTACAAAGATTAAGTGATCACCAAAAATCCTCCCTAAAAGCCAGGTAATTAAGAAAACCATTAGAAGGTTCCTCGCTTGATCTTGTGTTTGACTGTGTCTATACAGTGTGCCATATTAAAAAAAGTTTCTCGACACTATCTCGACTGTCTAGTTAAGGAGATGTGAATTGATAGTTCATCAGGAAACCCAACTTAAACTCTCACTACAAAATCAAGGAAGTAGATATTGAAAATCACACATCTGTTTTAGATTCTTTTGGCATCAAAGCGGATGATGAAAACTATAAGCTCCCTTACATCTACTGGGTCCCTAAACTTCATAAGAATTCGTACAAACAGAGATTCATTGCTGGGTCTTCCAGATGCACCAATGAGCCTCTTTCTAAGGTCCTTACTATTTTATTGACCACAGTCAGAGATGGACTTAAAATTACTGTGATAAAGTCTTCTCCACGAGCTGCGTCAATCAATAAAATATTCTAAAAATCTCCTTGAACACCTATCCTCTAGCAGTCTCACCCATTGCCATAGCATACAAACTTTTGATTTTTCTTCTCTTAATACTATTCTTCTACATAATAAATTGAAAACAGTAATTTCTGATTTACTACATCAATATTTCTGCACTAAAAATGGAGAACGCGGATAAACTTATTTAGTAGTAGGGAGAGACAAAACTTATTTTCTAAAGAGCCACACTGAGTCAAACGAGAAGTACACGGAGAATGACGTTATCAAGATGTTGGAATTTTTGATAGACAATATTTTGTCGAATATGGAGGCCTCGTTTTCAAACCGAGAATCGGGATTACCATGGGTACTAAATGTGTGCCACTTTTAGCTGATCTCTTTCTTTTCTCGTATGAGGCCAAGTTTTTACAAGGGCTAACACAGAAAAAACAAAAACATTTAGCACAGCCTCCGCTACATAGACGATGTACTCTCTAAATAATCCAAATTTCGAGGAATATTTACACCAGATCTATCCCAATGAGCTTGAAATTAAAGAGGCTACTGATACATCTACCTCAGCTTCTTACTTACATTTTTTGATATACATTGACGAAGAAGGACGTTTGAAATCTAAGCTTTATGACAAACGTGATGATTTTAACTTCTCAATTGTGAACTTTCCCTTCCTGAGCAGCAATATACCCACCTCTCTAGCCTATGGAGTGTACATTTCACAGTTGATTTGTTACTGTCGAGCAAGTATTTTATGCAGTGATTTTTTAATGGAGCAAAGCACTGCCCCAAAAGCGGCTTAGTCGATGATTTGTTCAGCCTTTGTTACTTTCATCTCTTCAGAAATTCTGTGGCCATCATCATGACATCATTGACAGATATGACGTGTCTGTGTCCCAAACGGATATTTTCAGCTAGATTTCACGTCTTCACGGATGTGACATAACCGGTTTTGACTCACTGATAGTGCGGCGGGTGTTGCTTTGCGGAGCAGGACATGCTTACCCTTCCGGAGCACCTGATGCCACTCTCGGTTTTTATTGGATTCCACACTATGAGTGCTTTAGTTTTTTGTGATGTCTTGTATATCATATTTTCGTTAAAGATGTTTGTGGTGTTTATTTGTCCTTGTAAATATTTGAAAACAAGAAGTTTACATAAGATTTCAAAATTTTACGTTGGTACTTTTTGGGGGTTAGAGAAGTAACACGTACCCAGGATTTAAATTGTTTTGTCTAAGGGTTAGAAAATGACATTAACCAATCAGCTACCAACAGATCTTTTAAAGCTATATAAGCCTCACTGATAGTGTGACGGGTGTCGGTACTGGAGCGGGACATACTTACCCTTCCGGAGCACCTGATTTCACTCCAGGTTTTCATGGGAGTACAAACTATGAGTGCATTAGTTGTTATTGTCGTCTTTTTATTTCCGTGCCTCATGGCTGTCTCGCGTTCTTGTTTTGTCTTTCTTTTTCTCTGTTGCCGTTTTTGCCACGTCTTTGAACTTTGATTTTTGTGATCATCACTTCCCTTGTTCCTTCAGTATTCTACTGCTGTTGTTTCCCAACATTAACTCTGCAGATTTTAAGTTAATGTACCTGTATCTGTTGATTAGGGGAATTTCGATGTACTGATGTTGGCGTGCAGTGTAGTTCTAGAGAGTCTGATTACCTATTCAATCTGCTGTTCACTTTGTAGATTATTCCTACCATGATTATGTTGACTTGCTTTTTCTTTTTTTTTCATTTTGTTCTGAATTTAAACTTTATTTGCTCGAGATTTTCCTCCAATCACAAATTATATTCATCCTGTGTCCATTACAATCATGCATGGGAGAGTATATTTACGAGATTGTAATGATGCAGGCACGTGGAATGAGTCGTAAACAACAAAGCAACATTGCTCTACTTGTCTTAAAAGAAATGCTTCGCGTAATACTTTCTTATTTTAATATAGCCAAACAATTAGTTTTATGATATTAAGATTCACAATTTTTCTAAATCAAAAATGTGGACATTAAATACAATAACATGAATAGAATCAGAATGTTTTTTTTATAGTTCATCGTTACGAAACGTTGTCAAACTACTAAAAATTATATACAGTGGAATAACTTCTACAACAAATATCTTTTCCAGACTTCATATGAATACAAGGCTCATAGAAAACTAATAGTGACCTCTAACATGTATTAAAAATTGGACCGACGAATATTGTATGAATTTGACTATAGCACTGTAATCTGATGAGATTACACATAATTTGACATGTTCATTAGAAGAAACACCATTATTTTTGTCTCGCCTGCGACAAAAGTTGCTGAAAGCGAGACATAGATATTACTCTCTGGCGGCGGCGGCGGCTGCAACGGCGGCGTCGTAAACTTTCTTAAAACCTAAATAACTTTTAATGTATATTACTTATATGCAACATCTTTTGTCCGCAGGTAGCTTATGGTGTAAGCTTTCCAGCAACACATGTTTCAGATGACCTTGGCCTTGTCTTCATGGTTCAATGACTTAATTAAAAATGCGACATAGTTTCACATTCAAGATGATTTCTCTGGATTTGTAACACATACATACATTATATTAAGTGTATTGGTGTATCTTAGAGGGTACTTGTAATTTGACCTCGAACTAATTTGCACGGTTCAGTGACTTTGTAAATTTTGCGACATATTTTTACATTCAAGTCAATATCTGAGGCATTTAAAAATATAGAATACTATATTTTGTCTATTGCTCATCTAGGTAGGTGCATGCCAGTCTAACACCTGTCATGTAGCCTTGACCTCAATTTAATGGTTCATTGACTTTGATCAGTTATCTACTTGAATACTTATTTCTCTGTAACTAGGACACATAGATTCATCATATTTGATATATTGCTACAACTAAGTGGGTGCATGCCAGTCTGACACCTGTCATTGTATCCTTGACCTCAATTTCAATGTTTATTTACTCTGAACATTTCTTTACTTTAATACTTATTTTTCTGTAGCTATGATACCTAGAGTCATCATATATTTTGTGTAATGCTACATCTAGGTAGGCACATGCTAGTTTGACACCTTACATGTAGCATTGACCTCAATTTCATTGTTCATGGCTTTTATCATATCTCTTTAACTAGAACATTTACATACATCATATTTTGTCTAATGCTACATCTAGGTAGGCATATGTCAGTCTGAAATGACACCTGTCTGGTAGCCTTGACCTCAATTTCATGGTTGATTGACTTTGACCATTTCTCTGTAACTAGAACACTTACAGGCATCGTGTTTGGTCTATTGTTACATCTAGGTGTGGACATGCCAGTCTGGCACCTGTCATGTAGCCATGACTAATTATTCATATGCAGGCGAGATATTTCTGTGTCTACACTTGTTCAACAATTTATGTGCTCCAATTAGCATTCTATTTATTTGAAAATATTACCATTTTTGCTTTGGTTTGCAACAATGGAAATCTTGGATGACTTGATGCCAACTGATGCCAACTTTCTCTATCGCAACCTATCGCAGTTAATACACTATTCTAGATCAAGTTCGTCAGGATTTTTCTAGTCAGAAGTTTAAACTTGAAATACAGGCTGACAAATTAATACGACATAATATTAAATCGCTTAAACAATGAGCTTTGCTCAAACCTCATAGTAAGTTCAAATGACCCCAAACACCGGTTTGAGTGGAATTCTTTGCTAATTGTCGAACAACGGTACATCCATGTCTTTGCTGGTCATTGGTGCGGGATTGTCAACAAACATACATTAAAGCGGCAAAGTGCTCTTACATTCACTGTAATCCGTTGCCCGACAAAAGCACTAGTGTCTTAAGCTAGTGGACGATTACAACATATAGCCAAACACAGGGCACTCATTAAGTCGAATGTAAGAAAACTTGGCATTATAAAATAGTGAGAGTGTGGGCACTATTTCTAAATTACAAAAATAAATGCCAAAATTTGAAAGTATGAATAGGATACCGATATGAAAATTCTCTCACTCAGAAGTATACCATAACTGAAATATATAGAGAGCATACATTGCTGATACATTTCCGTAATGTCCAATGATTTCTTTTTTATCTAAGCAACATTTACCATGTTTGTACACTATGAATCTATCGAACGACACCCGTGTGGCTACTTATCCAAATCTTGGAGAATCTGATTCTCAGATGGTATGACGCGTGTGACAGCTTTTATACGACTTCCGATATAGAAAGTCATGCTATCTGCAATATTATTCGTTTTTTACTACTATTAGTTCTTCCGTTTAAATTATTATGTCTGATGAAGCAAGTCGACAGTTTTGGTGGTCTTTTGTCAATAATTTTATGATTCGGATAAATGGATAAATGCATCGTGTTAATAGAAACTTTGTCTTGTGTACATTTACACCATATCCTTTCATTGATAATATGTTATTTCAACACCAAAAAGGATAATAGACCGATACATAAGAATGGTAAGAACAGAAAACCGATACATAAGAATAGTAAGAATAGAAAACCGATATATAAGAATAGTAAGAACAGAAAACCGATACATAAGAATAGTAAGAACAGAAAACCGATACATAAGAATAGTAAGAACAGAAAACCGATACATAAGAGTAGTAAGAACGGAAAACCGATACATAAGAATAGTAAGAACAGAAAACCGATACATAAGAATAGTAAGAACAGAAAACCGATACATAAGAATAGTAAGAACAGAAAACCGATACATAAGAACAGTAAGAACAGAAAACCGATACATAAGAATAGTAAGAACAGAAAACCCACACCTAGGAGTGGCACTTTAATGACTTCAATGGAAAAGTGGATGCTTATGTAGTCGTTGTTGCATCATTAAAATTTTCTCAAGGACAGAATATAATACTTTTTTCAAGTATTTACTAATGCAAATATTTGTAATACATATATAATCCATTTCATACCGGTACTTCAAAAGCCATTAGATATTTATTTATAAAAGTTTGTTTTTTCAAATTGAATAAAGCGAAATTCATGATTTTCTTAGAATGTCTATATAACAATAAAACCATGTGGTAAGATATAATGGATTTTGCAGATCTACATCAGAATGGCTTTCTTTTTTACCGTATATATGTCATTTAAAACTGAAATGCATACGTTTATTCAATTTCGTAACAATACACTTCATATTAAATCACATTATACTTTTACAATCTTATGGTCCATTAGAACAAGGAAGTCTCAGAGACTTTGTTTTGTTAAAAGCATCTAATATTGTCCTAAAACGTTTTTTGACATTTTAATGATTTTCACCGACAACAAGAACATTCTTCAGGCTGTTTAATATTTTATACAGTTAACCTTTCTTTGTATAAATGCAAATGAAAAATAGATAAAGATTAAAAAATAACAAAATACCGAAGTTAGTGTAAATTTAGTTTCTGCATATGGCCATTTCGCCAACTTATAATGCTTCAGTGCAAATCAAATCATAATATTTGGAAGACCATAATCCAAACTTATCAAATCTGATAGAATACAAATAAACAAAAAGATCTAATGACTCACAAACAATTTACTATTTATCAGAACTCATACCATACTACAAATTGCTTGAATCTTAAAATGGAGATTTTTGAATTATATAGTAAGGTGCAATGAATGTATACGATTTATGTATATTATGTAAATGTTTTGTATTTGCAAATGTGGTGCTTAATTTTAGATTTGAAGGCCACATGGTTACTTCACGAGGAAGAAAAACAATAAAAGCATTGTTCCATTACTTTTTTTAATCATGTAGTTGTAGAGACTTTGTCTCATGTACATTTACTCCATATAATTTCATTGTTAATTTAATATGATTTAGGTATGTGATCTGTATCTTCTGTGTTTGCATACACAGGAAAAATTGCAACGGATGTAAAACGGACGTTTTTTACAAACAGAGGGTTTACAGGCGTTTTACATGTGTATAATGGATGTGATGTAAAACATGCGTTATAAAACGTCCGTAAAACAGGTGTTTTTGAACATCCGTAAAACATCTGTTTAGTACACAAATGTAATGTCCGTGAAACGGATGTAATACAGATGTTTAACGTATCACATCCGTTTTACATACGTTAACCATCTGGGCAACATCTGTAAAAATACAGGTGTTTTTCTGACGTGGTACTATTCATCCGTTTCACAGGTAAAGTTACGGATGTAAAACGGATGTGAAACGGATATAAAAAGGGTTTGCAATTTTTCCTGTGTTATATGATGCTTCAGTTTTGAAATATTGTTTATCTGCATGATATTTGTCTGTATAACCTATGCATGTGATTTGTATGTTTTGTGCTTGAATGTGCTTTAATTGAAGTATGTACATATGTATGCTGTTAATGTTATCTTATGTTTGTTATTTTAAATACAGTTTACTTAAGCTGACTCGACTTGAACATTCACTTATTCACCCATAAGTCAATTGCATAACTTTCTGTTAATTTGTTATTTGCTATATCTACTTGGTTATATTTAAGAAATAGGCCATTGTCGCCTTACTTTATAGTCATATATTGATCTGTTTTGCAAACATTTTCAAACTCATCAAGTAATGGTAGCATAGACACCGATGACCTTACACAGATACTTTTATTTGCCTTTTGGATTTTGTAAAAGTGAATAATGAGATTCAAGAGTATTTGAAGATTTACTCTTATTCAATAGTGAATTATAAAAAAACATAAACTCGAGAAGAAAAAAAAATAGACCGTATTGCATACGTATGATTTCATATATAGTAGTGAGTGGAAGAAAAAAAAGTCTTGGGCAGTAATAAAGTAAATCAGCGAGAGCGTTTCACCCATTATCATAGCCTTGGATGGCCAAATTGCTTTGGGCGTAACGAAGAAGACACTTCTGTCAGCATGGGTACGCATTGCTAGTGCTTTAGTTTTGTGGTCATCTTTTTCATATTTGTTTATTTGTTTTGTCTTTGCCATGCTGTCTCAATTCATGTTGGATATGAATTGTCTTGATTTTGGAATTCCCCCTTTCATCATTTTTGCTTCCATATTCGTTTGCCGATGTATTCAACTACAGAGAATGTAATCAGCAATGAATTGTTCAGTTGAAAACTGATTGGCTGATTTCCAGCCTATAATCTCACCAGAAGGAAGTATAATATCATAATTTCACTATATATAGGGCTTTAATTATGTGATATTTTCAGTTCAAAATTATTAATGCAGATATGTTTAACAAAGCGTATATGTGTTGATCAATCACTATGACGGGAAAATAACATTGTTTAGGTACTCTGAACTCTTTATACAAAAGTCAATGAACGTTTTGATACAAGACATGTAATTATTAAATGACTTGCATCATTTTGACTTGCTTCCTATGGTTTCCAAAACAAAAAATACATATTTTGATATACTATATCCTAATAAATTCAATTAAACACGAAAATCAATGTGCAGATACAGTCATAGGCATTGGGAGGGAAAAATAATTCATTGCTCTTATATTGTCATGGAAATTTGTGTTAAATGTCTGACAAACTTTTATACAGATACAAGGCTCTACATCTACGTGACATCGTTTTAAATAATATTAATTCTGCAAAGTTACGTATGCTCCGTAAGATAATGCTTTAAGTATGTATTAAGATGAAATTAATAAACGCAAAATTGAAATTTGAATTAAAAAAGAACATTGGTAAAAAATAGCTAAAACAATGAAAGGTAACATATAGTTTCTGCATCATTCTAATGCAAATATTTATATCACAGATATTTTCGACTTATGTCTCCTCAGTGCAGATCAAATCAAATATTTGGAAATACATAAACCGAAATATATGTAAAAGCTGATAGAGGGAAAAATTACCAGTACGATCAAAAGAGGAAAGTCAAAATCAGCTAAGGACAGGGCTATGCAGGAGGGAGATATTCCGTAGGTTTTCAACACAATTTTCTCAAAAATAGTTATTGCATGTTTTCCATAAAATGGATTTTCGGGCCAGTACCGAAATTCTAGCTACTGGGTAGTTGAATACACTCGGAGACTAACAGTTCATCCGCAATGGCATTGTAACAGAATATAATTTCCACCGTAGGATTTGTTCCAACGGAAAAAAAAAATTACATAAAATATGCTATTTGTTCCTAACGGAATAAATGTTATATAATATTTGTTCCAAAAAGGAAGACATATTATGCCAATGTTTATAATACTTGTTCCCATGGAAAGTTTGTCAGGTGGGACAAATATATGTTTACAGCATCGGCCCTGTGGTAATTGATAACAAAATACCGATGTTACTTTGATTTCTATGAATAAAACTATATTTTTTGGGGTACCTAAGATGTTCAGGTATCCGAAATAGTATGCAGTAAATTACATTATTATGAATGAACTATATCACAATACCATCGAAATATCCATACTCCACTCCATACCACTCATTACGTATAATTTTAACATTCAACCTGGCGGAAAGATTTCCAGCTTTGATGGTATGATACCTTTTCACGAACTTGGTGTGGAGTAAAAATTGTTCCTTACAAATATATAACTTACAAAATTAACACTTATTTAATTGATACTATATTAACGCACTACAAATTATGAATGGAACGCAAATTCTCAAGTGGCAAATCATGCTACGAAAATACGATTGTTTGTTATGTATTGTTCTTTAATTTGATGAAAAGCTGTGGATTGTTTACAATCCGAGTGGCGAGCAGTAAGCACGACATGGTCAAGTTCATACTAAGTGCGGTTGGGTTGTTCATCTTGTAATCTGTTTGTCTCTGTTTAGACAGGCTGATCACGAAATTTAAGTTTAAAAACAACACTAGGTTTATTCGTTATACACGTGAAAATGTCCTATTCAGTCAGAAAGGTGCAGCACAAAGCCAATATTACGAATGTGCATGTCGAATCTGTATTGACTTGATTATAACATGGTCTCATTGTATTAATTGTTTATTTGATGGAAATTAAGTTACAAAATGTGCATATTTTTTGATTACTAAACACATTGATAAGATATGAGTATCACTATCACCAGTTAACTTATTTCCCAATACCTTGTATTCCAGTTCCACCAGTCAACTTATTTCCCAACACCTTGTGTACCAGTTCCATTCATTATTATAGACCGTGTAGAGAAAGTCATTACTAGACACCACAGCACATTGTGAAGTCTGTTGATTGTAGTTGAATCCTAAACATAGGTCTGATAGAATACACTGTACTGCACATAGAAATTTTGATCTGATAATGATGGATTCGTAAGAATTGGATAGCTTCTTTGCATATGATCCACAGTAAAATGAGTCAGGTAAACTGTCTGAAAATATAGAAAAGTATTTTAATTTCAGAGACTATCAATAATTCTTTTATTATTTTCTTTAATTTCATTTCTATTTACTACTTAGGGATTTGTTTTATTTTCTATCGACATTTCCGACTTCAGGTCTAAGACAAAACATGTGTGAAGCGTTGTTCTACATCTCTAACAATAAGCTCCATACACAGCAGTGATATTAACTATTTTGTATGTAAAATTCGTTTTGGAATGATGTCGTAATTACCAGTGAAATTGAAAATATGTAAAGCCAATGAGAACAGTATAAATGACAAGTAGGATGAAATTCCACAAAATCATCTGATACAATTTCAAAGAAAGCCCACGAAATCGTGAACGCTTATTTCAAACGGGGTCTTATATAATAATCACTTTTATATATTATAAATATTAAATTAAAGCCAGATCAACATAGAATACGTTTACATTGCTAAAAATGTTAGAAGTGCTTTAATATTGCGCTTTAATAACATGATTCAAGTTCTTTTATAAAATGAGTTTTGACGCCAATTTCAATCGGTATTAGCAATTAAAAGGAATGATGTGGAGTCTACTAATCCGAGTTTGGGAGCGGCAAAAATGACTTGATCTGGTGTTATATATATACTACCCAACAAAATAAAACTTTGTTTTGGGTCAATTTACCCTGAAGATGGGATGCTGTCTCCTTGACATTTACCCCATTTCCTTTCTTTTTCATGTACACGTAATTTATCAAAAATAATATTTTACTTTGTGAAAAAAACATAACTCGTATACAAGATGTACTTGCTGCATGTAAGAATGCCTCAAAATGTCTCTTACAATTGCAGAACCATCTTCGGTCACGGTCAAGGTCCATATCCGAAATTTATGTTTCAAGACGTAAAAAGTGAGTATGTCCACATCATCCATTTACAAAATCGTCATATTTTTGAACCGGTTGACTTGAAAATTTGTTTTTGTGACGACCATGAAGCTCTCGGGCGTTAAAGTTGTCGTAAATGTAAAATACGTATTGTCAGATATTGACGTCGCGACGTCTCACGGATCTTGCTGCTACGTGAATTATTATTTTAGGAGCTTTTTTTTTGCTTTAGATAAATCATTAGTCTTTAGTTTGCTCTTCTTTTTTCATAACAATGGATTGTGAAGGCAGAAATCAAAATCGACGGCATTGATCGCGCCAAGTCATTGTTCACGTTAATGTCGGGTTGAAGGGGGCTTCGAAATGAAAGATCGTATACCACTTTTTAAGATGGCAAATTATTAACCTGATAAAGTGTCCTAATTATTGACATCAAACAATTTAAGGGCATATCTAATAGTTTCTTGTTATATTGTCATTTTTACATTTTTAGATATATTGTGAAACAAGTACCAAGGATTCCAAAAATGACAAGAAAATAATGGGTCACCGATCTTGTTTCCATGGAAATCGGGATTAAAAATTGGTTATTTTTTTCTTTTTTTAGAGAAACATCAAGTTCTAGTTTGAAAAATAATAGATAAAATATTTTCAATCTAATCGATACCAAAGTGACAGAAAAACAAAATCAAGGTTTTAAAGATTTATACAAAAAATAATTTTATATGAGAAAGTATTTCTTTTCCTATAAATCAATGAATATGTAGCCCTTGTAACGGTTAAAGTGGCATAAAATATCCCCATTACAAATTCAAGTTTACAATATTTTACAGACTTTTTATGAAAGTTTGATATCATGTATTTCTAACAATATGCTACTCAAAAATCTCAAAAACCACATAGGTCGCCGAGTTCGTTTCCGAGTAAATCATTAAAATATGCAACGTTTAACAAATCTCCCATCGGTTACACCCATAAAGTCCACCAAACTTGAAGGTACAAACTAGCCTAAACAATGGGAATTACTTTGTGACGTTACATTTGTCAACGTCATATTCCCGGAAATGTGTTTGCTATTATCTCCCTTGAAACTATTATACCCTTAAATAATGAACTAGATCATCGGGCGAAAACTACTATTGCGGATTTCCGAAATTAATTTGAAAATGGAATGAACAAATGTATTTTGACTTTGAATACATATATAAATAAACTAAAACAGAAACTTTAAATTTGGAAATACGAAAATATTTATAAAATTTACTGTGTATCGTTTCTTTTGTTTTGTTGTAATATTTTATTGCCAAAAAGTGACAAAAGGATTGGACAACAAGTTGTCACAACTTATTTAAAGTCCTCTCCTTACATAGATATATTGTACATATAACAGCAAGGCACATTATATAAATATTGTTACAATATATAAAGAGAAACAACAGAACACAAGCAAAAAGGGTGATACTTCTTATTAATTTACAGTACTATACCATTTAATTAAATCGCTTTGTTTGACGAATATATGTGCGAACGTACTTGAAAATTTCTGAGTTTAAATTATCATTGTAGTCGTCGTTTCCGAACAGTAATGTTTCTATATTGAAGTCATTTGGATTTAAACTGCCAACCAATAATATTCTTTCGTTTTGGTAGAGAGGACATTCAAAATAGTAATGGAACGCATCTTCATGTGCAGCACCACATCTGCATTTTGAGTCGTTCACTACATGAATACGAGAAAGGTCAGCATTTAATGAGCTACTTTGGTGTCTTAATCTTGTATGCAAAACAGTTAATTTCCTATCCCCCTCCCCATAATAATCTGGAGCTTTGAAGGATAAACTTCTAATTTTATTTTTAAAGGAGGAGATAGTAGGAGAATTCCTGATAGATAAGTCCACACCATTCTAAAGAGATACCGTTGAAGGTATAAAAGAAAGTGACGAGGTTTTCAGTCGACTTCTTGGGGTCACATAGTTATTGCTATTACGAAAATTATAATCACTTACATCAGCCGTAATCGGCGGTATGCAATTATATAGATATGGAGGACACATTTTATTATGCATTTTATAAAACATAGTCAATTTCCGGTAGTTTCGCCTATTTTCCAAAGGTTCCCATCCCGTCTCGAAATGCAAGGCTTCTTTACTGGTATATTTTGTCAGGCCCGAAACTATTCTTGCTGCTTCTAATTGAACTCTTTCTAATTTTTCCATTTCTTTTTCAAAACATCCTCCCCAAACTTCACATGCATATTCTAGAATTGGCCTAATAAAAGTCAAATAAATAGTAGAAAGAGCATTTTTTGATAATATAAATTTCAATTTCCTAAGAACGCAAATTTGTTTGAGAGCTTTATTTATAATCGTGTCAACATGGAAAGCCCATTTGGCATCAGATGAGAAATTTATCCCTAAGTGTTTATGATTTTCAACGATTTCAGCTTGTACTCCATTAAACATAATATCAAGGTCAGGTACTTGGGTATTAGAAATAACCAAAGCTTTGGTTTTGTTTGGATTAAAATCTACCAACCAAGTTTCAGCCCATTGGTTGAGTAAACTCAGATGACTATTAATTTCAGTTTCCATGATACTAAAATTTTGGCCCGAATAAGAAAGAGAAGTGTCATCTGCAAATAAACGTGCAATATTACCTAAATTATCCGCTATATCATTAATATACAATAAAAAAAAATAAAGGTCCCAATACAGATCCCTGAGGAACTCCCGCTCTTACTTTATCTGGGGTTGATGGTTCGTTGTTTACTACAACAAACTGATTTCTATCAGTTAAATAATCTTTAATCCAGTGGATCAAAGTTCCTGATATTCCGTATGTCTCTAATTTTTTTATCAAACCTTTATGCCAAACTCTATCAAAAGCTTTAGAAATATCGCAAAATATTAAGATGGTAGACTGCTTATTATCCAAATTTTGGCAAATATTATGATAAATTTCTAGTAATTGATATACAGTTGAGTGACCTGGGAGAAAACCTGACTGATATTCATACAGTAAGGAATTTTCTATTAAATAATTATTAGGCGCAGAAGAAATTCTGCGGCTTATGCTGTCGGACAGGACGATGAGAGCCAGAAATCCACCAGGTTAAATAACACCCAATATATTTCATTCTTAGAATTCATGGATTCCTTGCATACGCACTCTTGAATGCAAAAATTACAAACAAACAGATTATATTTTCTAAAACAGTATCAAAATTATCACAATTAAAATGTTGTATTATTGTATATTTCACTCCACCATTTAGGACTATATTGGTAGATAATGCTATGAAGTCGCGGAAGCATATTATAATCAACGCGGATAAATAATAAAATAGTTCTAATCATACCACGTGTGTAACAGATATTGCTGTACATTCATCAGTTAATCAGTTGTGTGTAACATCACAATTGCAATAAAAGGATATACATGTACATCTTAC
>MJUU01034307.1:577-17659 GCA_002080025.1 Modiolus philippinarum
AAATACGTCAAAATTTCAACATTGTCGGATTTCAATGAAAATTGATTTCTATGTAGATTTTGATGCTGCGAACAACATGGAATCATCGAATTGGCTGCCAGGGGCGACATCAGCTATTGCTTGCAATTGCGAATCTAGTTATTCTTGTTCTTCTTCTCGTCTTTCCGCCAACATTTTGTCCACGCATTTTCTCAGAGACTACTGCTCGGGTCTTGACCAAACTTCATAGGAACATGGATCCTGATTTGAGGATTCGCAATCCGGTCTTGGAATTTTCAAAATGGCACCAGTTGCCATGGAAACGGCAAAAAAGGCGGGAAAATCGAAGTCCTCAGAATTGGATGAAAATTTACAGGAAGGTTGCTTAGCACATGGGGAAATTGTTTCCGGTGTCCAAGACTTCAATATGGCACCGGTTACCATGGAAACGGCAAAAAAGGCGGGAAAATCAAAGTGCTCAGAATTGGATGAAAATTTACAGGAAGGTTGCTTAGCACATGGGAAAAGGGTTTCTGGTGTCCAAGACTTCATTATGGCACCGGTTGCCATGGAAACGGCAAAAAAGGCAGGAAAATCGAAGTCCTCAGAATTGGATGAAAATTTACGGGAAGGTTGCTTAGCACATGGGGAAAGGGTTTCTGGTGTCCAAGACTTCAATATGGCACCGGTTGCCATGGAAACGGCAAAAAGGCAGGAAAATCGAAGTCCTCAGAATTGGATGAAAATTTACAGGAAGGTTGCTTAGCACATGGGGAAAATGTTTCCGGTGTCCAAGACTTCAATATGGCACCGGTTGCCATGGAAACGGCAAAAAAAGGCGGGAATATCAAAGTGCTCAGAATTGGATGAAAATTTACAGGAAGGTTGCTTAGCACATGGGGAAAGGGTTTCTGGTGTCCAAGACTTCAATATGGCACCGGTTGCCATGGAAACGGCAAAAAAGGCGGGAAAATCAAAGTGCTCAGAATTTGATGAAAATTTACAGGAAGGTTGCTTAGGACATGGGGAAAGGTTTCCGGTGTCCAAGACTTCAAAATAGCATCCGTTGCCATGGAAACAAAAAGGCGGGACAATTGAAAGTGCTCAGAATTCAATGAAACCCTAATGACAGATTGCCTCTGACGTGTGGAAGTGATTTGTAGCCCAGATTTCTGATTTTGGAGTTCGTTTGGGAGACTTTTGTATCAGCATCCTGATACAATTATAAATTTTTATTCTCGTTCTTCTTCTCGTCTTTCTGCCAACATTTTGTCCACGCATTTTCTCAGAGAATACTGCTCGGATCTTGACCAAACTTCATAGGAACATGGATCCTGATTTGAGGATTTGCAATCCGGTCTTGGAATTTTCAAAATGACACCGGTTGCCATGGAAACGGCAAAAAAGGCGGGAAAATCGAAGTCCTCAGAATTGGATGAAAATTTACAGGAAGGTTGCTTCGCACATGGGGAAAATGTTTCCGTTGTCCAAGACTTCAATATGGCACCGGTTGCCATGGAAACGGCAAAAAGGCGGGAAAATCAAAGTGCTCAGAATTGGATGAAAATTTACAGGAAGGTTGCTTAGCACATAAGGATAGGGTTTCTGGTGTCCAAGACTTCAATATGGCACCGTTTGCCATGGAAACGGTAAAAAAGGCGGAAAAACCAAAGTGCTCAGAATTGATGAAAATTTACAGGAAGGTTGCTTAGGACATGGGGAAAGGTTTCCGGTGTCCAAGACTTCAAAATAGCATCCGTTGCCATGGAAACAAAAAGGCGGGACAGTGCTCAGAATTCAATGAAACCCTACTGACAGATTGCCTCTGACGTGTGGAAGTGATTTGTAGCCCAGTTTTCTGATTTGGGAGTTCGTTTGGGAGACTTTTTCTTTCTTCCACCCCTTTTTGTCCGGCTTATATCTCAATGATGCCTGCACAGAAATAATTCATACTTGGTACAAAGTTGGAACACTATCTGGAGGGGTGCATGCAAGAAAATTTTTTTCAAAGTGGCGGCCATTTTCAAGACGGGTACCAAAATACGAAAAATTCGAAATTCGTCCAATTTTAATAAAAATTGAAATTTTCTCAATCATGCTTCAATGGAATTTATTCATATTTAGTACAAAGTTGGATCACTATCTGGAGGAGGGTATGCATGGAAAATTTTTTTCAACATGGCCGCCTTTTCCAAGATGGCCGCCGAAATACGTAAAAATTTCAACTTAGTCCGATTTCAACGAAATTTGATTTCTAGGTAGATTTTGATGCTGCGAACAAGCTGGAATCATCGAATTGGCTGTCAGGGGCGACATCAGCTATTGCTTGCAATTGCAAATCTAGTTTGTCTTCTTGTTCTTTTCTTGTATCGCAGGATAAAAAAGAATGATGCGTTTTTTCTATTAGGCCACAAAGATGATGAATTACAATAACTTTGATGAATGTTTATGGTGACTGTGTTTCTGTCCTGTTTCCTTAGTATATAACTTTTAAAAAGTGAAGGAATGCTTGGGTTTGCTATGACCCTTTCCTTCCCTTTATTGCAATTCCAAGAAGATAAATAATAACTATGATGATGCTCCTGGTTCCCGTGTAATTTGGCCTTATGTAGAGGTCACTTGACTAATCTCAAATATATGAATGCTTGATTACGGCATGCAAATCCTTATAAATGAAATATGATGATGTCTTTAGTAAAAGCATAATTTTTTCTAGGATACTTTTACAAATTAAATCATATTTGAAAGGCAGAAATGGCAAAATCAACAGCAAGGGCAAGTTTAATCCATAACTTTGCGTATTTCCGTATATCCGTGTGTGATAAACTTTTCATCCAAATGTCTTCTCTCAAATTTGGCTCTGAGTGTCCATGCTTCTTTTTCTTCCTGGCGTTTAGAAGGGAGGTCACGGACAAGACTAGTGTAGACTGCAACATGACAGGCTAGGGAACCTAGGTGGAAAGATTTTACAGCACCTTTATCACTCGGGGTAGATCCCATTGTACCAATTGACAACAACAGACTGTTTGCGAAACAGACAAAAGGGGCAATATCTGGAAGATCGTTTCAAAGATCAATGGCGCACAAGCTTTGGTGGCAAAAGGCACATTGCGCCCATATCCTGCTTGGATCTGAAATAAGATGATCGATTTTGTCAACCGCTCAGATTTGTGACTCACAAAAATGACAAAGATAGGACATAGACAGATGGATTTGGAGGTTTAATGCCATTATTGCTAAACAGACTTACCGTGTTGTAGAAATTCTTACTAAAGTCTGTAGCTTGAACATTCTAGCGTTATTTTGGGTAATACTAACAATACTAACACTGTAATCAACAACGGGATCGTTTAAGCGTTCATAGTCAAATGGAAGCTTTGCAACAAACAATGGTCAAATACGACAGTGATGTGTTTTTATACGACCGCAAAAATTTTGCTGTCGTATAATGGTATGGCGTTGGCGTCGGCGTCGGTGGTGTCTGTGGACAGCATTACTCTGGTTTTAGTGGACGGATCATAATCAAATTTTATTATGATGTTTCTTGGCACACGCGTAAACTGAGGTTTTAATTTTCAGTTGTTTGCCACGCCCGTTTTAGTAAAAAGGGCTAAAAGGGGTAAAATTGGGTGTTTGCAGAATCTTCATTCTAAATCGGATTTTGATGGACTTTCTTTCAGTGTGCTCCTGAGGAAATTTCAAATCGGTGGTATGTCAACAGATTTCCTGTAGCATGTACAGCTCCC
Source organism: Modiolus philippinarum (assembly GCA_002080025.1). Classification (NCBI taxonomy): domain Eukaryota; kingdom Metazoa; phylum Mollusca; class Bivalvia; order Mytilida; family Modiolidae; genus Modiolus; species Modiolus philippinarum. Next base: position 4,303 of record MJUU01034307.1, read on the forward strand.
GAGATAAATTGGGCCTAAAAGTGGCGAATTAAAAAAAAAATGTCCGATTTTGAAGCAGTTTTTTCAATGAATTGCTTATGAAAAACTAACACAGCCCCCTACTATTAGATTTTTGGTAACTTGTTTCTTTACCTAGCTATGAGGGGCAAAACGGGCCCAAGATCGCTAATTTGGAGATTACCTAAAACATTTATTTTTCATCGGATTTCGATGGGATTTTTTTCTTTGGAATCCTCATGATATAAGCTTTCAGTAGAATGCAATAGATTCGGAGTCGCTCTTACCGTTTTCGAGCTATAAGGGGTCAAAGAGGAACCATAAGGAGTCATAAGGGCTAATTTTCATTTTCCCTAGTTTGTGTCCAGCTAATTACTGGGCCATCTTATTGTTTCCATGTAATTATTGTGTCAAGCTCTATAGTATGTCCATACTCACTTTATATTTCACTTATTCAAATTTCAGCGGTCGACATGCTGCGGTCGTATCATGCTGCGCTAGGCGTAGCCCTTTATTGATCATTGTTACTGTCCGTCACGATTGCAACGATGATTCATCGAGGTTTGTCACCTCCGTTTTCAGGAGTCAGGCGCCAATGAACTGATTAGTCTATTGATCGGCTTTTTCATACGAGTTTTCCCTTCTTTTTTCTACTCCTTACTAGCGGGGTTGGTGATGATGTATCCATTCCATACTTCGAATCTTTTGTTGTCTGCTTAATCCAGTGAATATTTGAATCTTTGATCCTGGAGGGGTCATTAGGGTAGCTGAGCATTCCCAAAACGCCTGTTACAGACTGGAGAGTCTTAAGCCTAATCCTACAAAAGAGGCACATGTTGACGTTTTGTGCGAGGATAACCAGATATGAGTTTTCTTAGGTACGTCCATCGTTTTTAAGCAAGCCTCCGACCAAATGTAGCTCTGGCAAAAAATATATCCTTGGTCTAGATACTGATGCGGATTTAGGCACCTACGTTGTTGAGATTTGCACCGGCTTGGGTTTTATACTGGTGGACCTGGTACTCCATGAGACTTTCCTTTTGTGATTGTGACATTTTGATTAATTACATGTAGTTATTAATAGCGTTTCACGAAGTTATGAATGGTGTATTGCCGCTGCCAAAGATAATGATTGTGTAACTACGGTTTTTTAGAGTTGCTGCGGCACGGCAATTTGTAAAGGGCATTTCCATAAGCCTTGTAGGCTCCCTTCTCAACTCTTCTCAACTTGGTGACGTCGCTTACGGCCGTACTTGTTTTTGTTTGTTTGTTTGTTGTTTTTTTTTAAGATGGAGATGTTAACACTAACCCTAGCAACTTTGCGGTAGTGGCAGTCAACTTGCGAATACCGTTGGTAACCTTGGTTGTTAAAATGGCATTGTTTATTTATAGAAGTTTGCATTGAAGATGAGTGTACCACCCGTTAATGACGAAGCCTAGTTTTATTGCGTCAACATTTCGTCTCGCAAAACGTTATATACGGCTTAATAGGTCACAGTGAAAAGATCCACGATATCCATCAAAGGATTAAGGTATTTTTTGCGCTTGCATTCAGCGTAATCGAGAGGGGGATTACTCTTTTGCTAATTACCGATGCTTGAAAGATTTAGCCAAAGGTCACTAGGCTTTCGGGATCAAAGATTTTGAATGCATCATCATCTTATGTTCCCATAGGCCTGGATTTATTTGCAGGGCACCCAATCAAGTAAAATGTCACTACCATTGACGTCGACGGGAAAAGTCCCCATTCTGGATGATGTCATTCTCTGATCTTGACACCCATATATGATCATGATTTGAAGTGATGCTGAGCAGGTAGGGTCACCCGGTAGACCATGGTTTGTACCCGAGTCTGACACGAGAGGTAGCAGATCCTTTGATGGATAAAGACCCGACACAGGTGCATGCACTCCACGATCTAACAAGTGATCTGAAAAGCTTTTTGCACATTTTTAGCTTCTACCCAAGGTTTGAATGCATTGCCAAGATTTCAGTCTAGTGCAATATTGTTGAGTCGATGCAGGAAATTACCGGCTTTGAATATCCCACTTTGTGTGCAAATCTTTGATGCAAATCTTTAGCAAACATATCGCGTTGTTTAGGGTCGATGGTATTGATGAACGTCTTTTTGATAGCATTTAACTCTCCTTATGGTTTTAGCGAAGGTCTATAAGAGATTGAACGAATGCCTTTGAACGTCCCTAAGCTTTTGAGGTGTCTCGTACTGGTACTAAGGGTTTGGCTTTGACAGCTATGAGGTTTCAATGGATTGGTCATGTGCCCATGTCTCTACTCGACTGGCATATATGCTTGCACTAAGTGCCTCTGACTGTCTTGACTTTACGCTGTGACCGTGATGGTTTTGTGGATTATAAGAATTTGAGATGTCTTGCTCATTGGTCGTCACCCGGACGGCATCAGTATGAGACTTTCTATTGTAAGTCCTTCCTGCAAAAACTTTAAAGTTAATATAACGTGCTTACATTTAAGTGCCAGTTTTGTAACGGAAGAACCGTGATATACATGTGGTTGATGAGCAGACGTTTCACTAGACCTGCACTCAAAGGGTGGAAATACAAAAAATAGTTGCATGAAAACAGTACATTTCGTTATGCTGTACACGTTTTTTTCAAGGAGTAACCTCTCATCAGCAGCATCAAAATCCAATTTTAATCCAAAAAAGTATAAAAAAGTATTCAACACTAAAAATATCGAAATAGGAGGCCAAATCCAGTACCAAGGGCATCTACCGAGTGCCGTACACAGAGTGAAGCCTCGGTATTTTTAAGTGGTTAGAATTTTGATTAAAAACAGTAAATTTCTATAAAACGCAAGGTAAAATTTTCATGTCAGACAAGTCTGACTATTGGGCTGTTGAATACCCTCGGGGACCTCTGGTCCACCAGAAGTGGCATCAGCCCAATGGTTCAAAATGCAAAAATACCCAAGTTGCATGAAAAAAGTAAATTTCGTTATGCTGTACACGTGTTTCAAGGAGTAACCTCTCATCAGCAGCATTAGAATCCAATTATATGAAAAGCCATAATCCAAAAGTAGTAAAGAAAAGAAGTACTCATTACCAAAAATGTCGAAATAGGAGGCCAAATCCAGTAACGAGGGCATCTACCGAGTGCCCTACACGGAATGAAGCCTCAGTATTTTAAGTGGTTAGAATTTTGATAAAAACACTAAATTTCTATAAAACGCAAGGTAAAATTTTCATGTCAGACAAGTCTGACTATTGGGCTAGAAGTTTTGGTAGATGTTGTTGGACTTTAGGATCTAGATCATCCATGCAGATCCTGATGGTTCTCAGGACAAATTCTTTTACATAGAACTCGTCCACATTGCATCGCCGGAAGTCGTTCTCTAGAGATAGAAAACCAAACCTGTAATGTTTTAACCAGCAATGGTTACACAAGGTATCGAACCCCTCGTTGTTGAGGTCACTTCAATCGTCCCAGTGTAAATGATCACGATTTTGTTCGTCTTGCTTGAAGAGGCAGATCAAGTTGGCATTTCCCCGGATCGAACGCATGGCTAGCTTGGAGAAGTGGAAATAGTCAAAAATGTTGTGGTGCCCTCGCAATTGTTCTGCTTACTCAGTATCAAGCCGTCGAAAAACATGAGAATCTTTATGGTGGGACTCAGCTTGCAAAAATCAGGCAAATTGTTTCTTTGCTCGAAGATTTGTTCGAAACTAGCTGGTCGTTACAGCGGCTACATCACTTCCAATACATCGACAAATGCCTGGGGCACTTATCTATTGAGATAGATGGGCGTGCAGATATCCTCCTGTAAGAACCTTTTCACCAGAGCAAGCTGCAGCAGCTTGTAGTTAGGCTGCAACTTCCTAAATACTAGTACATACGGTTGCTAACAAAAAGCTACTTAAGCAAGGGTATGTTAGCTATAATTTGAAGTCACTCCAGAAGTTTTAAGTCTTGTGGACCGCTATGAGATATTTGTTTCCCAGATAACAACAAATCTCTCCCAATTGTTGTTTTCTCTCCAGGATTTGACTTTCTACCAGATTTTACATGTTATTCAAGGCGGGTGTCTTATAAGAAGCATCTGATCTTACCAATGGTTTTTATTGGTTCCGTGTTGTTCATCTTTGTATTTGTGCGTGTCTTCATTTTTCTTTTCTGTGCCGTACTTGTGTTATGTCTTTGTTTCTTTGTTTTCCAATGTTACCATTATCCTTTGATTATTCGTTTTAGACTGACGGTTCGGTTCTGGCTTACTTTACATAATGGCGATCATAGTCGAGCAATCCATCACGCAGGAAAAGTTTGTTTACTAGTATTAAGCGTCATCTTGCCACAGTCCGATTTTCCGATGATGAGTCCACGGAACATCCACTGCGGAAGGAGGAATCGATTGGCCTTTGTCGGTGCACTATCTTTATAGGTAATGCCTTCAACATCCATTTATTTATATAAGCAATGATATTCTACGAAAAGCCAAAGAAAGACGGGACAGTAGGTTTGGTGGAGGCAATTAATAGCCATGGGAGGCAGCAAAAGATTGGGACCGGTGCCGTGTGTCTGTAACCCGATAGTCTGATCATTCGGATGCCTGTCGAAATATATCTGTTACAAATTGCCCTGACCACTGACCAAACTAAGTATGCGGCTGAATGCCGACAATACTCCCAAGGCTTACAAGTTCGCAATTACATGTAATCCTAAACATTGCCGGCCACACCCTTTTGCATGCATAAGCTAATTCAAGCTAGTTCCAAAAGTGTTGGATGGTGGAGTGGATGGGACCTAAGACTTCCAAAGAAGCTGTGGAAAGACAAAAAAGAGTCCAAACGGTGGCGAGTTCTTCCCCACAAAAACGAGGAGAAATCGAATGTGAATGAACGTTGAAATCACACAAAGAAGGAGAAGATGTTCAAGTACTTCCCCTCAAACGCCACATGTACAAATGTACATACTTCTTTAACTATCTGGTTCGAAAGTACAACATTACAAAGCACTGCTCCACCAAGGTGACCGCCATCTCTGCAATTCAAAAGCAGCACAAGCCAAAGGTATTCTTGAAATTCTAGGGGTATCTCCCACCCATGCGACCAGCGCAGTTATAGAAAGTCCTAGTAAGTATTCACTGTGATCCAGATCCTAGATACGAACTACCTACCTATTTTGAAACCTAGGTTTTGCTGTGAGCCATTAGTTTCCTGAGGCATCCATTCCGATAGGTTCCCTAGCAAGCCTATGTTAATCGGCGCTATAGTCCTGTCCACACACCGAGTCGGTTAGAATTTTCATAAAACAGTAAATTTCTACAACAAACAAGGTAAAATTTTCATGTCAGACAAGTCTGATTATTGGGCTGGTGAATACCCTCGGGGACCTCTGGTCCACCAGCAGTATCATCGGCCCAATGGTTGAAAATACAAAAAATACCGAAGTTGCATAAAAAACAGTAAATTTCGTTATGATGTACGCGTGTTTCAATTAGTAACCTCTCATCAGCAGCATTAAAATCAAATAATATGGAATTACATAAACAGGATAAGAGCAAACACCTACAATGGCCAGGAACCACAATTACATGCCACAATTCAAAAGTAAACCGCACAAGAAAAACCATAATGAAAACAAGAGACAAACATAAATAACGATAGGAACTCGGGATAGCCGGACTTGGTACCGGCACTAGCAAAAGCCAGTGGTAGAGTTAAACCGGTTTATGGGTACCCAAACCTCCCCTTACTCTATCCTGTTTCCCTATAGTATCATAAATATGCGAATAAACCCAATACAGGTAGACTGCTAACTAAATGACCACTATCTTGGAACAGAAAAAGCATATGACAAAACCTAATTTTGAAAAAAGAGTCAAAGAGTGCTCGCCGCTAAACTGCCGGCTAGCTCAAGAAATCTAGTCTGCTGGTAAAACGCTGTCGCACTACGGAAGACAAATCAAACTCAAATCTCACCGAAGGGTTTGGTAAAGAGTCTTCGTGTATTTCAGTAGACATCAGCAGTATCAGTGAGAAGCCAGTATATATGTAAAGTCTTCGGGTCACTAGAATCCAAAGCCAATTTAACGGATTTGTTCAGAATATTTCGTCGATATCCACTATAACGTAAAGAATATAAGTTACGTCCCAGTTTTTCTGGATTATTCATCAGTTTTTTTACATTTTTTAAAAACATTTCAATAAAATCGAGGATGAGAAATGCCCTTTGTAATTAGCTGTTTGCGAGGCACGTCATATCTAGATATTAAATGTTCATATCTTCTGTAAAACTTCTTAAAAGTATTTAATGATTTATGAAATTTGTAACCTTGTTGTAAAGGTTTGGAAGTAAGGTTAAGCTCATTAAAATTATCAAGGGTAGAACAAATGCAAGCGAATTTTACAAGTTGGGACATATACACTCCGTAGGATGGAGCTAGGGGAACGTCGCCGTCAAGAAAGGGGAAATAAGTAATAGTAAAATCAAAATCACCCCTTTTATTATAAACTTTAGTTTTTATTTTACTAGAGTCAATGTTGATATTTGGATCCAGAAAAGGGCGAAAGCCATAATCGAAAAGTTGTAAAAAAGAAGTTTTTATTACCAAATAAATCGAAATAGGAAGCCAAATCATCTACCGAGTGCTATACACAGAATGAAGCCTTGGTATTTTTGAGGGGTTAGAATTTTGATAAAACGGTAAATTTCTATAACACACAAGGTAAAATTTTCATGTCAAATAAGTCTGGCTATTGGGCTGTTGAATACCCTCGGGGACCTCTGTCCACCAGCAGTGGCATCGGCCCAATTGTTCAAAATGCAAAAAAAAACCGAAGTTGCATAAAAAACGTGTACACGTGTTTCAAGGAGTTACCTCCAATCAAATACGAGGACATATGGTAAAAAGTGTTGAAAATCAAATGTTTTGAGAGAATGCATTCAGGAAATTTATTTCTTTCAAATTGTGCTTTAATACTAAACTACTGTAAGGATGTTTTTGTTTTATGGATTCATCTTTCTTTACATTTGATCAAAATCCATTTGTGGCATAGCAAATCTGATGTTTTCTCAGAAAATGGTATTCTTTCAGAGAAAAAACATGATATGATGATAATAGCTTTTGATACCATGTGCAATATGTCCATTTTGGTATCCATTCAGTTCGATGTAAAAGCACATGAAACACTGAAGATCATATAAAAAGTTAAAGGGCATAAGAAATGCCTACAAACTCTAAAATTAATAGTGAACATGCAAAATAAATGTTACTCCTAGAGCTGGAGACCAAACAATATATTACAGATCAAGAAAACGATCAAAAATTAACGACCACAAATGAAAATAAAGCTCTATATCTTAAGTAAAAGGGCGTCATATCTTACCATCAGCCAAACCTGAATATTTGAAATAGATTAACCACGAATAAAGCGAAAATCAGACACCCGCGAAAATAATCACCTTTACGCTGTATGTTCAAAGGTTCTGCAAAAAAAGGCCTTTGAAGGTGTGATCCGAATAAATATTGTACCACGTTAGCAAATATTTGACCTCAATAGCAACTATTTGGTATAGAAAGAAAGAAAGAAAATATTTTATTCCAATTAAAGGGCCCATACATAGAGCATACAATATAAACAATGATTGACATTGATTTGTATATAAATATTACAAAAGAAAGAAAAAAATTAAAAAAAAACAACAACAATCTGTGTATATGGGTTGGGGCAGAGCCATTGTATTTTAAATATATCTTATAGTAAATTATACCAATTCCATATTTACTTATAAAAATATATATATATATCAACCTATATATCATTCACATTAATTATATTACAGTTTCTTCGTTTTTCAAATCGTATATATGTCAAATATGAAATCAAAGCAGCAAACATACTTACTTGTATTCTATATGTGCAATTGATGTTTGTTTACAATATTTTCTAGGTTTAAAATCAGTAGAAGATAGACTAACAAAATGAAAACTGTTTTTTACGTAAAAAATGACCAAGATAAGCAACTGCTATTTCAAGAATAAATTATATAAAAAAAATAGAACAATAAAGTAACATGCACACCTCTGATATATACACAAATGATCTGGAAAACAAAAACTTTTCTGAAAAACGATAGGAAGTTTGCGCCGGACAAATAATGTACCCTTTTGTTCAATAACTGGTTAAAATGAAACAAAAATTGAGATGATTCATCATTGGCATGTGGAAAAAATGATAACAAAACAAATAAGATGTTATTGGTACTTGTTGTAAACAAAAAAACTATTAGAATATAAAATAAATTGAGTAATAAGTTTTCACACCGGCAACCACAGCTGAAAATTCAAGAACAAACTGAAGAAAAAGCAGTTTAGCAATAAATTTTATATGAACAGCTGTTGATATATTAATTTCATTTGAGGACGAACACTCGTAGATTCTGTGTTCGCCATCAGAAGTTGTGGGAATAGTATCATGACTTACATACGATCTCACTGCTTACGTTAGACTAGTCTACATTATACTAGATCTACATATAGCAATAACCTTGTTCTGCTGTTGACATATAATTTGAATATCGGTATGCTATTTTTCATTGTACTTTGATCAATTTAAAAAATAATTTATATTTGGAACTAACTATAAGATAAGTTATTGTTGCTTTAATTTCATTAAATATATAAAATTACAAAATCAAACTGAAATGATAGCAAAGGCAATTCGTAACATACTATGCTAATTCAAAAAATATTTACCTGCTGTAAACCTTTGATGGATTATTATGATGTTTCAACCAGAAATAAAACCTGTTATTTAGGTTCTACAGTAATCTTGACAAATGAAAAAATACCGAAGTTACTTTTAATTTAGTTTCTGTATATGCGCATTTCGACAACTTATGTCTCTTCAGTGCAGATCAAATCAAAACATTTTGTAATCCATAAATCGACAAATGTGCTAAGGCTGATAGAGAACAAATAACTAATAGGATCTAAGTAGCAAAAGCCAAAATTCAGCTCGGGACAGAGCCATGCATAAGGGAGATACTCCTTAGTTTTAAACACAATTTCATATAATTTAGATATTGCAGTTTTCAAAATAAATCAGCTTTCGGGTCAGCACCGAAGGACTGACTACTGGGTTGGGACTAACAGTCCACCAGCCGGGGCATCGGCCCATTAGTCATGCTGGCGCAGAAATTACCATTCTTTACATCAATGAACATGATTTCTTTTATTGTAGTACGGGGTTTAAAATTGAGCATCGCTAGAGCCAGCATCAATATGCTGTTGCCCTATAGTTTTCACCTTGTCCGTCTATCTGTTCATCTGTCTGTGCGTCTGTCCATCTGTCCGTCAACATTTTTTTTCGTCAAAGATTTCTTCGCTTGTATAAGCGGTAATGATTTCAAAATTGGTCTTGAGCTTGAAAATAATGTTTCTGTTAATTTAGAGCTTGAAAATAATGTTACTGTTAATTTAGTTTCTGCATATGCACATTTCAACAACTTAAGTCTCTTCAGTGGAGATCAAATCAAAACATTTAGAAGTAAAATTATGTCTCTTCAGAAATATTGAAGTCAAATATAAAATCGTCCGCCTTCTACAGGAAGTTTTGACATTTGAATAAAACATCGGGAAACATACCAAATGAAAAGTGTATAAAGAGGAAATCTAAAATAAAAAATAAGATACGACAATTGAGATGCATCACAATCTGAGATAATCAATCTATGATACTGACAATATGTCCTTCTACAAATGTTCTTGACCCTTAGTTATAGATAATTAAAACATTTCAACAGTTTGTAAGAAAATTAAAGTCAAATGAAACGAAAGTTAGAGATATGAACGAGAGTTTCCTTTTGTTTAGATAATTCTATGCATATTTTGGTAAATAGTCTATGCTTTGATTTGATGTGAACTAAATAGAGACATGAATATTCGGCGGTCTATTGAAACTACTTTTACAGTGATTTCGGTATCTAGATAATCACCACAGCCTAAAATGGTAAATTAAAAACAAATACAAGAATAAGTTTCGCGCCACTACCAGAAAGTTTTGCTAAAAAATATATCGATTGTATTGTCAGTTGACGGTAATATCAATGTCAGAATCATTATAAATGATCATTACGACGAATTATGCATCACGTATTGAAAAAAGCGGAGAAACTGGAAACTGTTCTAATGACATTAAACTTTTATATATACTCTGAAGGTATAAAAGTAAGTGAGAACCGAACCGTCAATCAAAAGAACGAACAATCCATGGACAATGGCAACATCGGAAACACTAAGAAACAAGGACACCACTTAAGTACGGGACAAAAAAGAAAATAAAGACACACATACAGATGAACAACACGGACCCAATAAAAACCTTGGGTGAGATCAGGTGTACCGGTAGAGTAAGCATCTCCTGCTTCTTATAAGACACCCGCCGTGTTGAACCTGTCAAATTCGGTAGTAAAGTATAAAGTATAACGTCAGCATTAAACAAATAAACTTGAGTTCCTTGAGGATTGCGGTCTGTGATTGAATTTTTCCTTCATTAAATATGTTTCTTGTTGTCTTTTCTTTTTTTTAATCATAAATTCAATATTACAAAGTCATGGTGTACCAAAGTTACATGAAGACTAAAGTTTACTATAATTTGAATTCTGTAGATGGTATTTTTTGATGATTTGTCTATTCGGTGCAGAATGATTAAATAAAAAAAATAACAAAAAACCGAAGTGGGCCGATGTCACTGCTGTTGGACCAGAGGTCCCCCAGGTTATTCACAAGCCCAAATAGACTTGTCTGACATGAAAAATTTACCTTGCTTTTTATAGAAATTTACTACTTGTATGAATATTTAAACCCCATAAAAATACTGAAGCTTTTCTCCGTGTATTGCACTCGGTAGATGTCCTTAGTACCGGATTTGGCTTCCTATTTCGATATATTTGGTAATGGGTACTTCTTTATTGACTACTTTTGGATTATGGCTTTCCATGTTTAATATTTGATTCTAATTGTGCTGATAAGAGGTTACTCCTTGAAAAACGTGTACAGCATAACGCAATTTACTGTTTATTATACAACTTCGTATTGTTGCATCTACTGTTGATTTATTTTCTGCATATGCGCATTTCGACAACTTACGTCTCATCAGTGCAGCTTAAATCAAAATATTTGAAATCCACATACCAAAATACGTGTAAAGACTTATAGAGAACAAATTACCAATAAGATCTAAATAGAAAAGTCAAAATCGACTAAGGACAGAGCTATGCAAGAGGGAGATACACCTGAGCTTTGAACAAAATTTTGTTAAATTTTGATATTGCAAGTTTCCAGATAAAATCGGTATTCGGGCCAGCATCGAAGTACTGGACCACTTGGCTAGTGACTACCCTCGGGGACTAACAGTCCACCAACAGAGGCATCGGCCCAGTGGTAATAAATAACAAAATACCGAAGTTGCTGTAAATACGGTTTGTTTATCTGATAATGATTCAGTAAATGCTATAAGGGTGAATAAAAAGTACAAAATACCGAAGTCACTGTTAATTTATTCATTAATCATTTTCAACAAAATTTATATCCCAGCAAAACGCCCTCCTTATATTGATATATGCAAATCTAAAAAGGAAAGATCCATTTTAAGTCAGTTTAGGTTAAGTGCGCATACATTAGAAATTGAAAGGGGCCGTTACAAAGAAATTGAAAGAAATATGCGTATTTGTCTGTGGAGTAATGATGAGAGCATTGAAGATGAATATCACTTCTTCTCAATATGCTCTCATAATGCATCACAGAGGAATATGTATATTCAGAAATTAAGCAAACATTCATAAACAATGTCAAAATCTTATATAACTGTTAAAGATATATCTTTTATATTTAATGATAACTCTATTGATATCCTAAAACTAACTGCCAAATTTATAAATGAATGTTTGAAGTTAAGAAAAAGCTAAAGTCTGTTTGGCATATTTCAATTCAAAATTGTAATTATCTGAAACTAAATTAATCATTAATTCTAGTATTTATTATTGTGAAAATCAGTAACTGACGCCCCACTGTCTTGCCATGGTCAACATTGTCTTATATTTTCTTATATTTTCTATGTTTTAAATTAATTGTAATGCCATAACCATTTAATATGAATGTGTTTGAGCAATAAAATATTATTATTATTATTATTTATTTATTTTCTGCATATGCGCGTTTCGACAACTTATGTCTCATCAGTGCAGATCAAATCAAAATATTTGGAAGTCCACTAAAAGAAAAAGGTGTAAAGGCTGATAGAGAACAAAAAACCAAATGAATCTAAACAGAAAAGCCAAATTCAGTTAAGGACAGAGTTATGCAAGAGGGAGATACTCCTTAATTCTTAACCCGGGGTCTCAACCTATACTTTTGGGTACAGACGTACGGCTGAGATTTTCAAAAACACCCCATTCATATATTCAATGGTTTTAAAAACCATACCCATTCATATATTTCCGTTGAAAATCCGGACCCAATCAAATATTGTTATCTATTTATGTTTTATTGTTGCCAGTGCAAATATTGCACAATTGACATTGTGTTTGCAAAATAATTTATAATTCGGTTAATTATTGTTACATTTAATCTCAGTAATTAAGATTAAATGTAACACAAACATGATTTTTTATAATGGTATGCCAAAATATATACACATTGATATAACAGACTGATGAAAATTGTACCCCATTGATATATCTGACTTGTCAAAAAAGTGACTCATTCCAGCGGTACGTCTGTTTATACCAATATATAGAAAGAGACCCCGGGTTTTTAACAAATTTTCTTAAATTCAGATATTGCAAGTTTTATAAATGGTATGAAAGGAATGCAAATATGATGAAAAACGGCGGTTGAAATATAAGAATTAATCTGTAATTCTATCCTTGTTATGAAGTTAGTGTTTATTAGTCTGCCGGCCAAGGTAAAGTCTTCAATATAGCCTAAAAATTCACTATCCACTTCAAATTTAAACATATATTTAACCATATGTTAATTAAGCAATAACAGTACATTATTTGAATACCTGAGGGCGTCAATCTTAGATTTGACGGTCAAAATGCAGTTTACAGGCGACGCGTAGCGGAGCCTGTAAACGGATTTTTGTACAGTCAAATCAATACTGTTATTGCGATTCTAATGCATTTAACGATTTCATGTCCTATTTTTAACCAGTGTATAACCATATTAAGAACGAGACTAAACAGGGAACCTTCTTTTTTCCAATTTATGTAGAAGGTGGATTTGCCGTTCAGGTTCAGTTTTGACCAATCAAAACTTCCGTTATATAAATGTCGCATTAGAATCTTTAAAATTTAGGAGGTGTGTTTAAGCAAACAAAACA
>MJUU01034308.1:0-10136 GCA_002080025.1 Modiolus philippinarum
CCTACCGGCTTCGCCGAAGGGGACTTTAGGTTTGTTGTCAGTCCGTCACACTCAGTTTTCCGGACTTTTTTCCTATACTATAAAAGATATTTATCTAATATTTGATATGTAAGTCTACCACCATGAGTTACAGACCAAGTTCGAGTTTGGTTCTGGTTCATTGACATTGGACGGAGTTAGGGCACTTTAACTTAGAAAATTTCGGTAAAATATAGGTTTTCCGGACTTTTTGGATTAGTGTCTATCCAAAGGATAGAATTCTATCCTATGTTACGACCCGGGTGACCAAACTCACGCAATCAAACATCAGTGATCATACCCATGCTAAAAGAATCCTTTTCAGGAAACCTCGTACACATCTTTCTGATCTCGTAAAAAACTCTGACACTCAATAGTCTATTTTCATTGAACATTAATTTGATTGCCCGAACTTTTCAACACTTAAATGGTGCCCGAATTCATTGATTAATCACAGAATGAATTTCCCATTTTAAAAATTTTGTGTGTAGATGTATGAATATGGAAAACCGATGCCTTTATTTACATTTGTATGAATGGTGTAAACGTACTTCCCTGAATCGTCAATGAAACCATGTGGCTGTTTTACTCCGAAGAGGAGGTGTGCCTTGATTGGCAGAAGATATTTATTACAAGATTACAATAAATCATAAAAGAAAAACGCATTGGAAATAAAAAATCAAATTCATTAGCCGTCGAGAACAACGGTCCATTATTTACAATCTACGGAAGACGTAATGTTTGTTTACATTTCTAGTTATCAATGAATGGAAAAGTACGGCGGTTCCACGTTGGCTGTTCCATTATACTTGTTGCGATTGTCATTTTGCAGTGTCTTCTCCGAGGTCCGCATTCGGTATACATGTAATGGCCGACTCAAAACAAAATACAGAAGAAGTCGTACATCGGTAAATACAAAGTATTACCTGGAAACAGTTGTTAAGGTGCATATTCCGTAACAGTCGATATTTTGCAACGATTGGGGTTGGAATTGACTAAATTCGAAATAGGATCAGGCAGGGGTGTTGATCTGTTGATTGCCGTTTGTCCAACAATGTTCAGTCCGGGGTGTTGCGTGTTAATTGCCGTTGATCAGAGTTTGGTCAAACAAAACTTGAGATAATGTCATTTGAGTATTTACAATGCATAACAGTCATTTTTCAATTGCATGAGAATGTATATCATAGCGCGAATTGAGATGCATTGTTGCACAAAGAACTTGGCACAGATCATCGTTTTCATGTCTTTGTGTGTTTCTTGGACGAATTATTATCTCCATAAAGAGCAGGGTATTGCTGCTCATGTCTTGTCAGCTTTTGCGTCTTGTCAGCATTCACAAACCTTTCATTCAGGTCTCTCCTTTGGAATTAAATTTCAAACTGTACTTGATCAAGATGGTGCTGTCATTGTTTAGTCTATGTTGAGTGTACAGCAGTGTAATAGGTTTCTGGTATAAAATCAAAATTCTTTGAATATTTATCTCAAATGGTTTGATTGCCATTGATTGGCTGGTGTGATCAAATGAAGATACTTGCTGACTGTCAGAAAGGCATGTTAATTTTCTTGATGAGCATAACCAAGGATTTGTATAGTCAGGCATAACATGGTTTTTGAACCTTTCTTGGTTTTGATATCATCATTATAATTAGACCCATAGTAAAAAATGAGTAATTATGCACGACATAGACAGGCAATTATTCATATCATACATGGACAGTGTACATAAAATATCAATAGATTAGATACTGATCATTGCCATCATAGACACTAATCCACCAGTCCCTTTGGGACTTTGATTTCCTAAACCCTTCCAAATATGAAGCTAATATTTGTTATGTGAGTCTACCACTATGAGTTACAGATCAAGTTCGAGTTTGGTTCCGGTCCATTGATTTTGGACGGAGTTATGGCCCTTTAACATAGAAAATTTTGATAGAATATAGGTTTTCCGGACTTTTTTCCGAATCACCCCAGATATGAAGCTAATATTTGAAATGTAAGTCTACCACTATGAGTTACAGATCAAGTTCGAGTTTGGTTCTGGTTCATTGATTTTGGATGGAGTTATGGCCCTTTGACTTAGAAAATTTTAGTAAAATATAGGTTTTCCGGACTTTTTTCTAAACCTTTCCAGATATGAAGCTTATATGTGCTATGTGAGTCTACCAGTATGAGTTACAGATCAAGTTCGAGTTTGGTTCCGGTCCATTGATTTTGGACAGAGTTATGGGCCTTTGACTTTGAAAATTTTGGTAAAATATAGGTTTTTGAGACTTTTTTTTCTAAACCGTTTCAGATATTAAGCTGATATTTGCATTGTTACTCAACCACTATGGGTTACAGATCAAGTTTGAGTATGGGTTGGGTCCATTGATTTTTGACGGAGTTATGGGCCTTGGGCTCCGAAAACTTTTCTTCTTTAACTATTTTTGCTGGTATAACAAAGAATTATTCCACCGGTAAGGGACTTCTTGCAATACGATCCACACTTGTTGGTTTAGATGTGGAAGTGGTTCTGGAGAAATGACCCTTGAGACTTCGAAATTTTACAAATTATTGCATTTTCAACTATTAACTTATGAATGAACTTACATATTTTTGAAATAAAAACAATATAACTGAGGTATGGTTCTATATTGGGTTTAGAAGTGTAACTTGAGCTGGAGTTATACCCTTTGAAACTGAAAAATTCTTAATTATGGAGTTTCAGATATAACATGTAAACAAAAAATAATCTTTAATTTTGGAGTTTCAAATATAACATGTAAAAACAAAATTAAATAGTGATGAGTAAATGCATCAATACTATTTTTGTTTATTGTTAGGATACTCCTGAAGAAAAAGCCATGACTTCCAGAGTTGTAGAATTTCTGATGAGAAATGTTTATCATGAGACAAAACAGGTGTTTAAAAGTAACTTAGATCTTCTGAAGACTACACTTCAATGTTGGAAAGACAGGGTAGACATTCCATACAAGTAAGTTTAGCCATTAAATCCAAACTAAACAGGTGTTTAAAAGTACATGTAACTCAGATCTTCTAAAGACTACACTTCAGTGTTGGAAGGACAGGGAAGACATTCAATACAAGTACCGTAATTAATCTTATTATCTGTCGGTCTATTTTTCGTCAGTTTTTGTCTTGCCTGTGAAGAAAGGCGCGGAAAGCGAGACATATGCGTACAAAGTATGACGGCGACGGCGGCGGCGTAAACTTTCATGTTAAGTTTTTGTGATTAGGTCATTTTCTCAGTAACTATAAGTGGTAGGTCAATGATATTTAGTATATAGGTTGGTCTTGAGTAGTACATGACAGTCTGCTATATGGCTTTTGTCTGTGACCTCAATTTCACGGTCCAATGAACATATAAAGTTTTTGTGCTTAGTTTAGTTTCTCAGTAACTATAAGTGGTAGGTCACTGATATTTAGTATGTAGGTTGGTCTTAGGTAGTACATGACAGTCTGTCATATGGCTTTTGTCCTTGACCTCAATTTCACGGTCTAGTGAGCATGTTAAGTTTTTGTGATTAGGTTATTTTCTCAGTAACTATAAGTGGTAGGTCAATGATATTAGGTATATAGGTTTGTGTTGAGTAGTATATGACAGTCTGCTATATGGCTTTTGTCTGTGACCTCAATTTCACGGTCCAATGAACTTGTGAAGTTTTTGTGCTTGGTTTAGTTTTTCAGTAAGTATAAGTGATAGGTCAATGATATTTGTTTTGTAGGTTGATCTTAGATAGTACATGACAGTCTGTCATATGGCTTTTGTCCTTAACCTCAATTTCATGGTCTAGTGAGCATGTTAAGTTTTAGTGATTAGGTCATTTTCTCAGTAACTATAAGTGGTAGGTCAATGATATTTGGTGTATAGGTTGGTCTTTTGTAGTACATGACAGTCTGCTATAAGTGGCTATATTTTTTTTCTATGACCTCAATTTCACGGTCCAATGAACATGTTGAGTTTTTGTGCTAAGTTAAGTTTCTCAGTAACTATTAATGGTAGGTCAATGATATATGGTATGGAGGTTGGTCTTAGGCTCTCATATGGCTTTTGTCCTTGACCTCAATTTCACGGTCTAGTGAGCATGTTAAGTTTTTGTGATTAGGTCATTTTCTCAGTAACTGGTAAGTGGTAGGTAAATGATATTTGGTATATAGGTTGGTCTTGAGTAGTACATGACAGTCTGCTATATGGCTTTTGTCTGTGACCTCAATTTCATGGTCCAGTGATCATGTTAAGTTTCCCAAAATCTATTAATGTAAGGTCAATAATATTTGGTATTTTGGTTTGTCTTAAATGGACCATGGCAGCCTGCTGTTTGGCTTTAGCCCTTGACCTCATTTTCACGGTCTAAAGAACATGTTTGGTTTTTCAGTATCTATCAGTGGTCATTGATATTTTCGTTTTTGGTGAATCATGACAGTCTGCTCTATTGCTTTTGTCACTTGCCCTAATTTCACAGTCTAGCAAATATGAAGGGATGGGCGAGACATCAATTTGGGTCCACACTTGTCCTTTTTTTTTTAGCAAGTCTGAATTTTGAAAAAATCTAATTTTCCGTCATATTAAAAAAAAAAAAATCATTGGCGTGTCCCAAAAAAAAAAAAACATGTTTTTTGCAAGGAACAATGGGAATTCGTGACGGAAATTCAGTTGCAGATCGCAATTGTTTCATCGGCTTGGAGTGAAAACATAGGGAAATTGAAATAAATGCAAAATACAAACTTTATTGTTGTTAATCAAACTTGTGTGCTTCGAAGAGGAAAGCTCAAACCTACCTTTCCGGTCATTGTTTTTCAATGTTGGTGTGTATCAAAGGATTTATCGGAAGAGTGTGATTGTTTTGAACACAAGCCAGAATTTCAGGGTAGATTTTAATCCCCATTTCACTTCCACGAGCAATTGTTGATTTCAATCTTTCTGATCAATGTGTGTGTTTACAGTTAATTTGAGAGGAAATGTTTGGTTTCCCCGTGGTTAAAATTTGCATGTATTTGATTGGACAGTAATCAGAAGTGAGGGGCGGTACGGGGGTATGGACTGTGTAAAATGTTAAAAAAACATAACTTGTCATAAAATTGGATCGATATCTGAAAAATGTATCAGTTTCATCATGAAGCTAACAATCACAGATTTTTTTAAGACTTTGAGACCAGCGGGAGCTACGATTGAGTACCCATTTCTCTATCCCCAATATTCGATCTTTTCCTCTTCTTTTATTTAAAAAAAATCCTGTTGAATTTGTGAATTTGGTATATCATATATGGCCTTGATCTTTATGAAATCTTTTTTGAAATTAAATATATTCTCTCTATCTACAAGCAGCATTGCATTTAAATTCCGTTGCACACTAGTTTAAAATATGGTTCCCCTTAAAGGGCCCCTTTAAATAGATTTACACACTTCAAAGCGTGTATCTGATTTTCATATCATCAGCTGGATGTTTGTTAATAGTCTTCTGATACAATAACAAATGAGATGCCATTTTATTGATGATTACCACCTCCAATTATCAAAGTTGTGAAATTAAACCTTAGGGATCACGGCATTTAATTACCGTTACACTGATTTGTGATATGCTGACACTTTCAAAAATGCATAACAGGTAAATCACACGTGGCCAACCACAAACATGTCAATATTTTACCTTGACATTTCCCATTTGTGTATTGCCCCCGATGGAATGGAATTTATCATCCTGCTTTTCCCAACTGGTGTGGCTGCTGTACTATCAGGTAGCTCGCGGGAAAAGTTGTATTTCACGCATGTTCAAATATTGTTTATTGTGCGTGTATTTTCCCAGTATCACGACGTCACAGAACAAAACCTGATAGTGCAGTGGTGACACCACACGGGACAAAATATGAAAGGTGAATTCCATTAATTCCACGTTTAAATAATGATAAAACAACATAGTAATAGAGTAAATATTATTTTATTATTCAAGAAATTTTAATAAACAGTAATTTGCAACAACCTTTTCATTTTTACCGGCAAACTAACTCTCTATCTTTCACCAGCACTCGATCATGAAAAACGTTACTTTCATCATTCATTTTTGCCAGAAACTTCCACAGATCCAATATTTCGTCCGTTTTTGCAAAATCCCCAAAAGTTGGTGTTTTTTACTGACGAAAAAAAAGATTAATTACGGTAATTCTAGACGGTAATATCTCCTTTTGTAACTCCTTCATAACTGTAATTCAGAATTAAATCTTGTTTCCAGGATCAGTTATACAAGCAAGTTTTTATTTACTGATTTTAGAGGTTCATTGAGCTAAAAATGGCTCATTTATTAATTCACAACTTCACTATCAGACTATGGTTAATAGTGTAAGAAAAATTGTTTGGAATCCACAAAGCAAATATCAAATATATTTTATAAATAAACATCAGGTGACATTCATACATTACATCTGTATAGGGAATAATGACAACAGTGTTAGCAATTGACTACCCCTGCCTGGGTTCAAGTGTTTATATTTGACAGGTTGGGCCTCTTCTTTTACCTTAAAGGCTAGATAACACATAATGTAAAAAATCCTAGGCTAATAGACCATATCTGAGTTCTGGTATTTAGATTCACCAGCTATTGTTTGTCCGCCGTACGTCACAAACGTGTCGGCCCCATGTGACCAAGAATGTACTTCAACAACATAGCTTCATGACGTTTTAGGATTTAAGATGTTATGTTTTCTATACTGTGACATGTCTGGTGAATCTTGATACTAGAGTTTGGATATGGTCTATTTAATATCAAGATAAAATTTCAGTCCTTCATATTGCCAGATGAGATTCAAGCCACCTTCTCTGCCTTTTCATACATAATATTTCTTTTTACAGATCAGTATATGAGTTGTTGAAGGGTGGAGACAATGATGGAAGAGGTATACAGGTAATGGGTGTTATTTTATCATGCCAGCTCCCACCATATGGACCAACAGCTCCAGTAGACAGAGAAAGGTTTGTTTATATTAAAGGTATTTCGTGTTCTAAAATTGATTGTACATTTGTAGAGACATTGAAATTCATAACACAGACTGTGTCAAAATATTTTTGTTGTCAAAAAATGAAATTAAATCAGTCATTTTCGGGTAAGCATGCAAAGTAATTGTATTTTTTGGAACAGTTCATTAAGGGGAGATAATTTAATAAAAAAAAGGAAAGTCTCATTTTCACAATATTTTGATTGAAAAAGTAGAGTCCATCATAAAATACATGTAATACAGCTTTCTGTTTGTTTATTTTAGTTTAAGTACTAACCACCCAAGTTTTAGAACATGTACAATGGTGTTACTTGGTGTGAAATGTCAATAATTCATTGTGGTTTTGAAAGATCTGTTCTAGTTTATACTGAAGTTTCACCATTACTTTATTTTTTCCCAGTTTCTTCAGTGTGGTTTCTAAACAAATGACCAACAGTTACAAAATAGTTTACAGTGCCACAGCAGAAGTTGTTGGAATGATATTGAAGTATTTGGCTGAAAAGGAGAGAGAAACAGAGGGATTCTTCCATGATCATGTTTCCAAAACACTACTCTCGATACAAGTAGCAAAACCAGACAACTTTATAACTTGTGTACACAGGATGCATAAACATTATGTTCCAATAGCAGATAGGTATGAAAAGGTTATACAGGTCTAGTATCAGAACTCACCATATACCGGTAAACATTGTGCTCCAACAGCAGATAGATATGAATGTTAAACTGGTCAGTCATCAGAACTCACCACATAAACATTATGTTGCAATAGCAGATAGGTATGAACAGATTATACTGGTCAATCACCAGAATTTGCTATATAAACTAGCAGATAGGACTGGAAGGTTAAACTAGTCAATCACATTAACATTATGTTCCAATAGATTTAAAGTTTGGAAGGTTATACTGGTCAGCCACCAGAACTCACCTCACTAACATTATGTCCCAGTTGCAGATGTTCATGGAAAGTTACCCTGGTCAGTTATTAGAGCTCATCAAGTTCAGGTTCTCATGCACTTTTCCTCCATGAGACTTAATGATGGAATCTCATACATCTTAACTTCATAATGAGACAGTATTGCATTCTTTTAGTTCTGAACATCAAATGACAGTTTAACCCTAACCCTAACCCTAATCCATACTGTGTAATGTCAGATTATTATTACTATGTCTCAAATACAGTGATAATATTTATTTGGAAAGAAACAAATTCAGCCTGTAAATGTGATCTGAATGAACAGCCTTGTTCTGTTTAAGGCTGTAGAATAAGTCTAAAAGACAAGACTGTACATCTTAGTCAGACAGGAGAAAAAAATAAAATACTGTAATAGTTTAATGGGACCAACAAAAGTTTTCCTAGATGGGATGGTGTAGTATCTGTACCCTGTAACTCAAGTTTGTATTTAAGTACATTTGTATAAGCAAACATTAATGTTTCAGAATTTTGGTACATTATATTTACAACAGTTGCTTGTATTTTCAGGTTTATAAATAGATTACTATTTATGATGCCAAACTTACGAGGAGAATTCCGAACTCTATGTTTAGATGTCCTGTTATCTAGGATCGATACCATACAAGATGTATTTATAGAACTGATGAGTAAAGGCCTATTATCCTACCTCACACACAGGTAAATTTTCTATTTTCTATTTCTAATTTCTGCTTTATACAGAGAAATCTGTGCACACTTATACATAACAGCATTGGAGATATATACATGTATATTCACATTCAGATAGGAGTGATTTCAAAGTATTTCTTAACTAGAGATAGTAAAATTCTTGTTTTCATGGTATGAGCTTTAGGGAGCATGTTAAAATTCTGATTTTCACCATGTGAGCTTTAAATAGCATTTAAAAATGAAAGTTTTACTAATGTGAAGAAATCTTGAATGAATCAAAATCTAGCTGTATGAGAATGGTATGGTCAAATTTGTGTTTCCCTGAAATTTGTTTAAAAAAAAAAGAATGGCAGAAAAATACTTTTGGAAGTTTAATCAATGCCTGTTGGTAAAATAGTCACATGCTTATTTGACCAACAGAGACTGGGAGGAGCAGATATTAAACCTATCATGGTTAAATATCATATAATGTATAGAATTATTTCTCCTATTTTTTGCAGAGATGAGGGTACACAGTTAACAGCACTGAAGATAGTAAAGGCTATCATGGTTAAAATCAAACCAACAGAGATGAACCAAATCTACTCAGCTGTGACTGCATTCTCCTCTCATCCTAATTCATCCTGTCGCAATGTTATGTATGATATCATGATGTGGATCTGTGATAATTACAGGTAAATAATATATTCTCTTCCCATCCTAATTCATCCTGCCGTAATGTCATGTATGATATCATGATGTGGATTTGTGATAATTACAGGTAAATAATACATTCTCCTCTCACCCTAATTCATCCTGTCACAATGTCATGTATGATATGATGTGGATCTGTGATAATTTCAGGTACATGTATATAATACATTCTCCTCTCGTCCTAATTCATCCTACCGTAATGTCGTGTATGATATCGTGATGTGGATCTGTGATAATTACAGGTAAATAATACATTCTCCTCCCGTCCTAATTCATCCTGCCGTGATGTGATGTATGATATCATGATGTGGATTTGTGATAATTACATGTAAATAATACATTCTCCTCTCACCCTAATTCATCCTGTTGCAATGTCATGTATGATATCATGATGTGGATTTGTGATAATTACAGGTAAAATAATACATTCTCATCTAATCCTAATTCATCCTGTTGCAATGTCATGTATGATATGATGTGGTTCTGTGATAATTACAGGTAAATAATAGATTCTCCTCCCATCCTAATTATACCCCACGCAACGAAGTTGCGGAGGGTATATAGTTTTTGACTGGTCCGTCAGTCCGTCCGTCTGTCTGTCATCAAGTGGGTACACCATTTGTCCCCATAACTCCTCCTACAGTTTTTAAGCTAGGAAGTTTTTATTTTGCAGGTTGATTGTGCACATATCAAAGATGTGCATACTACTTGGATTTTGATTTTTGATTATTTTTCAGAAAACTACACATTGTTGAACTTTGTCATTTTTAGTTCGCCTCAACGAAGTTGAGGGGGACTATTGGTGTACCCCCGG
>MJUU01034308.1:14841-32252 GCA_002080025.1 Modiolus philippinarum
ACTCTAAATAATTGAAAAAGATATGGTTGCTAGGTAGAATTCCAAAAAATAATGGGTCTTTGAGAGTTTCAGGAACTTTACCAAAATTAGAATCAAAGTTTTTTGCAACCTGACCATTGAAAATGATCATTAAAACTATAAGGCATCAAAAAAGATATGGTTGCTAGGTAAAATACCAAAAAATAATTGGTCTTTGAGGGTTTCAGGAAATTTACCAAAATTAGAATCATATTTTTGAAATCCTAGTGTTCATACTAGCTGATGACCTTAAAAAGTTGCTTAATTATAAAATTTATGTTGAAATTTCAAAAATTATTAGTCTTTGACAATCTCAGGAAATTTACCAAACTCGGCACCGGAGTCTAATAAATTCCAACAGCTTAGAACGTATTCAAAGAGCAATGCCAATAATTCCTCATGAAAATATAAACCACAAATTTAAAATTATGCATAGAGTTCCAGTCGTTCTGATGAGTACTAATTGATTAACATTTTTTGGCCCCTTAAGGGCATGCCCCCAGGGGTCATACCAAAAGTCCGCTATCATCAGTAAATGAGATGCATATAATCGAACTTGCATGCAAAGTTTCAGCTTCCAAACATGGATACTTCAGAAGATTTCGCTTATTACTGGATATCACGAAATACATTTTTGCTCATTTTTTCGCCCTGAGGGCAAATTTCAAAATTCCGAAACCTTCGGCACAGACAACTTTTATAGTGTTACTTATACCCTTATTAAAAGGTTTCTGCGATCTAAGGTGAAAGAGGAGTTCCAGCGAAATCGATTTTTTCGCTTTTTGGACTCCCTAGAGGCCATGCCCTGAGGGGTCATACCAAAGTTCTGACACCCTCTGTGAAGTTGCTACATAATATGTGAGTCGATTCCAGAGTTTCAAATTTCTAGCTCAAATGGCCTTGGAACTTTCTTCAATTATTGGATATCCCGAAAATTCGTTTTCGCCCATAATTTGCCCCTAGGGCGTTTGACCTAAATTCTGAATATACAGTGCACTACTTCTGATCATACTCTAGTATGGTGCTGAGTTTCAAATTTGTATCTTTTATTGTTCCAGAGCTATCGGCGAGCATTACAAACGCACGTACGTACATACATACATACGGACGGACTGCATAACATAATCCCCCCGCTTTCGCTAAACGGGGGGATAACAAACACTCTTGATTAAAAAGATTTAGTTCTAGGGAGAGAAGTGCTTTGAATAGTTAGATCCTAGACACTTTGAACTAAAAAGGAGGTTTGGTTTATACAAGCTTTCTCTGAAGAAAATCTTTCTATAATGAAGGAATTCTACACCTTTTCCTCTCTATTTTGTTGCATTGCACACAGTTTCTTAAACTCAAGATATCCAAATCTTCAATGTGCTGTTTTGTGTATTTCAGATTACTGGTACAGAATTTTTGGAGTGCTGAGACCAGGTTACCAGGACATACTGTTGACAGACTCGTTGCTATGTTTGAAGCTATGTATTCTCCCAGTACTGAACAATACTTCCTTAGTTATGCTACAAATCTTGTCCTCGAAATGACCTCAAAAAGTCCTGATTATCAGAGAGAAATATTTGAATTACCATTAGAAGACTGTAAATTTCAGGTAAAATAATGAATTATTAGATTCTGTACCACCTTTTTAGCTCACCTCACGAAGTGAGGGGGCTTATGATACCCCCGAGCGTCTGCGTCAGCATCTGAGTCCGGTTAGGAAGTATGGCTAAGGTCCATTCCTGCTTACTGACATGCCCCACATCAACCATATTGGTATGCCTGATGCATTTTGGGATGACCACTGAAATGCATGCTTCGGATGCTGTCTCTGATCTACATTTTACGCATGAGCGACTTGGTTAGGTAGAATGGTTAAAGTCCATTCCAGCTAACTCACATTGCCCACACCAACCATACTAGTATGTATGAAGCATTTTGGGATGACAACAAAAGAATGCATGCTTCGGATGCTGTCTCTAACCTACATTTTACGCATGAGCGACTTGGTTAGGTAGAATGGTTAAGTCCACTCCCCCTTATTGACATGGCCCACATCAACCATACTTTTATATATGATGCATTTTGGGATGACAACAACAATGCATGCTTCAGATGCTGTCTTTGACCTACATTTTACGCATTAGTGACTTGGTTAGGTAGAATGGTTAAAGTCCATTCCCACTTACTGACATGGCCCAGCTCAACCATGATGTTATGTATGATGCATTTTGGGATGACAACAACAATGCATGCTTCGGAGATGTTTTTGACCAACATTTTACGCATGAGCGACTTGCTTAGGTAGAATGGTTAAAGTCCATTTCCGCTTACTGATATGCCCACATCAACCATATTTGTATGTGTGATGCATTTTGGGATGACAAGAATAATGCATACTTCGGATGCTGTCTCTGACCTACATTTTATGCATGAGCGACTTGGTTAGGTAGAATTGTTAAAGTCCATTCCTGCTTACTGACATGGCCCCCCTCAACCATATTGTTATGAATGATGCATTTTGGGAAGACAGCAACAATGCATGCTTCAGATGGTGTCTCTGACCTACATTTTATGCATGAGCGACTTGGTTAGGTAGAATGGTTAAAGTCCATTCCCACTTACTGATATGTCCTACATCAACCATATTTGTATGTATGATGCATTTTGGAACGATATCTACAATGCATGCTTCGGCTGCTGTCTTTGACCTATATTTTATGGATGAGTGACTTAGTTAGGTAGAATGGTTAAGGTTCATTCCTGCTTACTGACATGTCCCACATTAACCATATTGGTAAGCATGATGCATTTTGGGATAACAGCTGCAATGAATGCTTTGAATGCAGTCAGAGACATTAATTTTACATATGAATAAATCTGTTAGCAAAATAATTATAGTCAATTTCTGTTATATGTAACAATGCTGTGCAACGAGGTGAGCTTTGCAGGCTGTGTCTGCTTTCTATGTTTTTGCTCTAAAAACATATTGATCAATTTCATTACTAATAGACTCCCCTGACCAGTGCTCGATAACGACCAATGCTCGATAATTAAATGCTTTGGATTTTAGTACTTAAGTATGGAACAATTCAAAAAGAATACTGTTGTTACGTGTAAGCGTTGTCTTTACAAAGATATTGAACAAATAAGTTCATGTGCTGATAGCGGAATAAAAAAAATAAAGGCAATAATTTTAAGCCTACCACTGCCATTACATAAATTTAGAGTCTACAAAAACAGAGATTTTAGACAAAAAATAAAAATGAATGATAAAATTGTCCAGAAGAGAAAAAGTTTGAACACTACAACATCGTTTAGCCACAATAAGAACAGATAAAACAGCTTAAATAAGGATCAACAAATGATTAAGTCCCCAAACTGGCCTCATTTTTAGCTCACCTGGCCTAAAAGGCCATGTGAGCTTTTGCCATCACTATGCGTCCATCGTCCGTCTGTCAACAATTTCAAAAATCTTCTCCTCTGAAACCAATGGGCCAAATGTTACCAAACTTGGCCTGAATCATCACCAGAGTATGGCTTCTCAAAATTGTGTTCGATTAGGCGGTAGGTCAAACAACATGGCCGCCATTGCTAAAAATAGAACATAGTGGTAAATTGCAGTTTTTGGCCAATAACTCGAAAACCGTTACAGATATCAAAAATCTGAATGGTGTAAAAAATTACCTGCCCTGCAATTTTGAAGAAAATCTTAAAACCCATCTGGCAGTTGTAGCCCTTTTTCCGTTAAATTTTCAAAATTTTTGCATTTTTTTTTTTATTTCAAAAAGTGTAACAGATAGAGGTAAAGTGTAAATTGCAAAAATGTTCAGCATATCAAGGTCTACCCACCTTGAAATTTTGAAGAAAATTCATAAACCCTTGTAGGAGTGATTGCCCTTTTTTCACCGAATTTTTTAAATTTTCGTATTTTTCATCTTTTATTTCTAAAACTATAGAAGATGAAGGTCAAGTGTAAACTGATGAATTGTTTGCCATGCTGTGGCGACTTCAAAACTGATGTTGAAAATTGTTCCTTGACCGCCATTTTCAAAATGGCTGCCCCAAAAAAGCCAGGAAAATTCAACATTGTCCGATTTCAATGAAATTTGGTTTCCAAATAGATATTGATGTTGCGACTTCAAAACCAGTGTTGAAAATTGTTCGTTGACGGCCATTTTCAAAATGGCCGCCAAAAAAGGCGGGAAAATTCAACATTGTCCGATTTCAATGACATTTGGTTTCCAAATAGGTCTTGATGTCCCAACTTCAAAACTGATGTTAAAAATTTTTTGTTGACCGCCATTTTTAAAATGGCCTCCAAAAAAGGCGGAAAAATTCAACATTGTCCGATTTCAATGAAATTTGGTTTCCAAATAGATATTGATGTCACAACTTCAAAACAGATATTGACAATTGTTCGTTGACCTCCATTTTCAAAATGGTCGCCAAAAGGCGGGAAAATTCAACATTGTCCGATTTCAATGACATTTGATTTCCAAATTGATATTGATGTTGCGACTTCAAAATCGATGTTGAAAATTGTTTGTTGACTGCCATTTACAAAATGATGTCTCCACTTCAAAACTGGTGTCGAAAGTGGTCCTTAGCAAGAACGTTTTTTGTCAAAAAAAGCCCAACAAAGAAATATAGTAAAACATGATCAGACTTTAAAAAAAGTTCAAGATATTGGAGGTGTTCGAGCTACAAAAGTTTTAGAAACTGAAGATCAACTTACAATGTTTCCTTGATTAAGGCAACTGAAAGCCAGGTGAGCAATACAGGCTCCTGGGAGCCTCTGGTTTATGTTTTATTTAGCTTCCGGTCATTATACCCCCCACGAACGAAGTTCAGGGGGTATATAGGAATCACTCTGTCCGTCTGTCTGTCTGTCTGTCTGTGATAGCAAACAATTTTTCGTAACAGTTTTCTCAGTAACTACTCATCACTGCAACTTGAAATTTTGTATGGAAGTTTATTATGATGTCCTATACCGCAAGTAGCGATTTCAGGATTGCCGGACATCTACTTCCTGTTTACCGACTTAGTTAAGTTTCAAGATGTTTTGTCAATCATAGAAAAATTTTCGTAAGAGTTTTCTCAGTAACTACACATCACTGCAACTTGAAATTTTGTATGCAAGATTAGAATGATGTCCTATACTGCAAGTAGCGATTTCAGGATTGCCGGACATCTACTTCCTGTTTACCGACTTAGTTAATTTTCGAGATCTTTTGTCAATCGTAGAAAATTTTCGTAACAGTTTTCTCAGTAACTACTCATCACTGCAACTTGAAATTTTTTATGCAAGTATATAATGATGTCCTATACTGCAAGTAGCGATTACAGGATTGCCGGACATCTACTTCCTGTTTACCGACTTAGTTAATTTTCGAGATCTTTTGTCAATTGTCGAAAATTTTCGTAAGTTTTCTCAATAACTACTTATCACTGCAACTTGAAATTTTGTATGCAAGTCTAATGATGTCTTATACTGCAAGTAGTGATTTTAGGATTGCAGACTATCTACTTCCTGTTTACCGGAAATTGTGCAGTTATAACTATTTTAGTGACAAATTATATTGGGGATCTTCTACATGGGGAGTGGGGGGTATCATTTTGAGGCCGTCCAGGCCACAGTACCTCTAGTTTGGTTTGACCAGTTACCCCGTATTCCGTATCCGACCTGATCAGCACAAATTAATGGGACAGGTCCACTTGTTATAAACTGTTTGATCAGTATTAATGATGAAGAAATTTTCATTTTCATCAGATATTTTATTTCATAGGTAGCAATATCACATTATCGAGCACTGGTATAAAAAACTGAATTTTCAAACTTTTTCAAGACACTGAAATAAACATGCCCAGTCATTTACCTATATTGAATACGGGAGCCCTCTGGTGTCATCCTGAATCCTAAGGTGCTTCACTATAAAATATTTGGGTGTTAACTTATTGGCTTAATTAATGGCAATAAAAGAAAATAAAAGATAAATAGAAAATCACTATTTTTTTATTGAGCACTGGTCAGGAGAGTCTAATGATTAAGTTGTTCATGTTCATTGCCATATAGAAACATGAAATATTGCATGGCCTAAATAGAATAAAGGAAGGAAAAAGATTTTATGATCTTCTTACAGATACAATATAAAAATATTTTGCAGTTATTTTGAAACAATTAAATAATAGAATTATTACTTTTTGGCAAATCAAAATGATTTAATTCGTAGGATTTAAATGTGAAGTCATCATGGAGACACAGACATGTAGCTATGACACCATTATTTGCCAGCACACTTGCTACCCAGACTGATATGGAAGATGAAGAGAGTATGAGTGCCAATGTCAGGGCCACACAACAAGATGTTCAGTTTTCTGCAACTCAAGATGGTGAGTGTTCATATCGTTCATATAACCAGAAATTAAGTTACCATAATCCTCTTATTAAGCACTAATTTGAAAAGTGGGGCGCTTATTTAGTAGGACAAAAACCGAGTTCCAAAACGAAGCTCTTGTAACGTAATTCTTCGATCTTTCATAAGTATACACAATGCATTCAATGTAGAAATGCTTCAACTATCAAAATATGTGACAAACAGAAGTGAAAAGTAAGGCGGATCAGTTGCTTTAACTGAAATGCAAAACGGTATGAAATAAATATGGAAATTTCGGTTTTTAGTTGGAATTTTGAGGGGGATCTTAAGGATTTCAAAGGAAATTAAGGGTAGGGGCGCTTATAGCGGCAGGGGCACTTAATACAACGAATATGGTACTTTAAGCCTACGCAAACAGAAAAAAATCAGATGACCCCCCCTAAAGGCAAATTCACAACGCAGGATGTTTGGATAGGTTTAATGCAAGATGCATGTATATCCCAATGTTAGGATTATGGCAGATTTCCTGAATTTAATTGCAGCACATATGGCAGCTCATACCAAATATCTGTGTTTTGTCTATTAATTTAACAATGGAAATGCTGTAGAATACTAAGTATACCAATTTGTCTGTGCTGGAGGATCACATCCCTTCAGGTGATACTAATTGGTTTACAATAGAATTCTATAGGACTTTGATTGTTTGATTACCATACAAAAAACAGGAGTTTGGAAGGAGTTGGAACACGTAATCCTTGATCTGGGGGCATAAAAATTACAGTAAAACTATACAACCCCATCTTTTAAAGCGTAAGACTTTTTGTCTCGCCAGAGACATAGACGTGCAAAGTATTTGTGACGGCAACAGCGTTAACTTTTACTAAATACAGGATATTTTGAAAACCCTTTCATGTAGGAACATCATATTTGGTCCAATGGTAGTACTAATCGAGTGCTACCTGACGGACATAATGTCATGTGACCTTGACCTCTATTTCATGGTCTAGTGGCCACGTTAAGTTTTTCTGCTTAAGTCCATTTCTCAATAACTAGAAGTGGTAGGTTGATAATATTTGGTATGTAGGTTGGTCTTGGGTAGTACATGTCAGTCTGGCAGGTGACTTTTGTCCTTGACCTCAATTTCACGGTCTAGTGGCCACGTTAAGTTTTTCTGCTTGTCCATTTCTCAATAACTTGAAGTGGTAGGTTGATAATATTTGGTATGTAGGTTGGTCTTGGGTAGTACATGTCATTCTGGCAAGTGACTTTTGTCCTTGACCTCAATTTCACGGTCTAGTGGCCATGTTAAGTTTTTCTGCCTAAGTCCATTTCTCAATAATTAGAAGTGGTAGGTTGATAATATTTGGTTTGTAGGTTGGTCTTGAATAGTACATGTCAGTCTGGCAGGTGACTTTTGTCCTTGACCTCAATTTCACAGTCTAGTGAGCATGTTCACTTTTCTGATTAGTTAGGGCCCCACATCGAGATGCGGGTGCCCTATAGTTTTCACTTTGTCCGTCCGTCTGTCTGTCCGTCAACAATTTTTTCTGTCACAGATTTCTTGGCTTCTATATGTGGGAATGATTTGAAATTTTGTTGGAAGCTTGGAAATGATGAGTTGTATTGTGTAAGCAATTTTCAAGTTTGTCGGGTGCCCACTTCCTGTTTGCCGATACTTTGAATTTTTGCTAAAAACCAAATTTTCCGTCAAAGATTTCTTGGCTTCNTGAAGCTTGGAAATGATGAGTTGTATTGTGTAAGCAATTTTCAAGTTTGTCGGACATCCACTTCCTGTTTATCGATACTTTGAATATTTACTATAAACCAAATTTCTTGTCTTCTACTGAAGGGAATGATTTGAAATTTGGTTTGAAGCTTAGAGATGATGAGTTATATTGTGTAAGCAATTTTCAAGTTTGTCGGGGGCCCACTTCCTGTTTGCCGATACTTTCAGTTTTTACAAAAAAAAACAAATTTTCGTCACAGAGTTCTTGGCTTCTATTGGAGGGAATGATTTGAAATTTGGTTTGAAGCTTTGAAATGTGAGTTGTATTGCAAAAGTGGTTTTTCAAATTTGTCGATCATCCACTTCCTGTTTGCCAATACTTTTACTTTTTACTATAAACCAAATTATCTTCATAAGATTTTTAGACTTGTATCAGCTTGGAATGATTTGATATTAAGTCTGAAGCTGAGAAATGACATGGTTTGGTAAAAATTCAAGAAATCACTGTATCCAGCAAATTACTGTATTAACACATTTGTGTGTCAAACAGAATGTGAATTCACACTTACCTCAATTTTACTTTTGCATGGAATTTCAGGATCGAAATTGCGGGCCCTTCCGACAACACCAGTTTCGACATGCCCTTCTTCACTTAGATTTCACATCAATGTAGAGGCCAGCAGGGACTGGTGAGACATCTTGTAGGGTCCTCACTTGTTATACATTTCTATACATTTCATTTACACCGCTTCTTGAAAAGCAATTATCACAGTATTTTTGAAGGCCCTCTTTAACAGCTGTCAAGATGGAGGTTAGCAATTTAGATATAGGTTTTGTAGAGCAGTTGGCAGATCCAGCGATGTATCATTCTTTGTATGGGCATTTATGTAACTTAGGAGAAACAAGAGGCCCAAAGGGGACAAACGGAAAAAAGTTAATTTTTAAATTTTTTGTCAGATCTTGATGCAGTATTTTTCTGTAGGTTTCTTATAGCATGTTTTAAACAGTTACATTTAACAATTAAAACCATTTCAATAAACAATAGGCCCAAAGGGGCTTCATCCGTTTCCGATTAAAGGGGTTGAATTGGGTGTTTTTATGGTAATACACAACTTTTGAACTATGTAAGATAGACTTTTAATACTGTTAAGTGTATAGGTCATGTGAAGAGGAACATAAATATGCAAAATTTAGGTCAAAGGTCAAGGTCATAGAGGTCACAAAGGGGTAAAATTGGGTATTTTCGTACATTTTACTTTAGAATCTGGGGGCAAATGTAATGTTTCACAAACACATCTTGTTGTAAATGAAATGCAAAAATAGGGTAAATCATGTTATGAAGCTAGACTGACTAGTGCTGCCCCCTGGCTCACTGATCCTGCTTTGTTATACTCAAGGGACTGATGAAGACAAATCAAAAAAGTGGAAAATGCCACTGTATGATGTCTCAATGCAAAACAAACAAGACAGTCAATTTCAAATACAATACAAAAGTAGTGATACGATTTAAATGATTTTATCTTGGTTGCTTCTTTTCAACTTTCAGTAAGGCTTTTCAGTTCCTACAATACCAGTTATTTACCATGGATACAACGAGAAATAATGAAGGGGTTTCCTCTGTTAGTTATTTTTAAATATAAAACAGCCAATCTGAGAGTGTTTTGTGTGCGAACCAATGAAAACAATAGGCACAATAGTTTTTCTTACCTTTGTCTATATCTGTCTCTATATCAGTGAGATTCCACGGATTTAAGACAGATTTGTCAGTCTAGTATTAATGAAGCTTGAAGAGAGTTTTGCTTCATATCATTATTTTCATGGGTCTAAATAAACATTTTAGATATAGCAGTTTATTTAATACTTTTTACAGGTTCTAGAGCTCCATTTAACTGGTTAACACAGAGTAGTCTAGACACCTACACAGATTACAGCAGTGTCGGTACAGAGACATCGTCTTCACTCATGTTCTCTGTTGGTACAGCAGAAATGGCAGCAAGGACAGGCCTTCATCGACCATCTCTTAAACCACGATCTGGATTTGGTCAACAAAGACCTGGAGCACAAGTTAAAAAGACAGAGAAAGCTAATGGTAAATTTATTTACTTTTTAAATAGAACAGCACTCAATAGTTTTGGTTTGAGATATTGTTCATTATGTTATTTCTTACTTAGCTCATCTGGCCTAAAGGATCATGATCAGAATAATACATTGGTGGTCCCTCAAAACTTGCAATGGTACATGGGAACAATACAGGGTCCTGAGATCCATTTGGTTCGTCTTATTTTTATACGCCTGTCGAAAGACGGACGTATTATGGTATACCCTCCGTCCGTCCGTTAACTTTTTGGTTTCCGGAGATTTTTTCTGTATTGTCATATTGATTTCACATTTGGTATACAATTATATCTAGGTAAAATACGGATCAAGACCGAATTTGGTACTGGTCGGTTGATTTTGTACAGAGTTATGGCCCTTGGACTTAGTGAAATTTTGAAAAATATAGGTTTCCAGAGTTTTTTCTGTAACTGCTTGACACATTGATTTCATATTTGGTATATAACTATATCTAGGTGAGATACAGGTCAAGTTCAAATTTGGTTCTGGTTGGTTGATTTTGTACAGAGTTGTAAAACGTCAGTTTCTCCACCCTTTCTTTACAATATCTGAATATGTTGATTTGATATATACATGTAGTTTATGATTGCATAGTTTATAAATTATGGATTAAGTTTAAATTTGGTTCCTGTTTAATGATTTTTGTGGACAGTTATGGCCCTTGGACTTAATATTTATACCCCCATGCTTTAGCGGGCGGTATATAGTGATCATGGCGTCTGTCAGTCCGTTCGTCCGTCCGTCCGTCCTTCCATCCGTTCGTTCGTCCGTCTGCCATAGGGTACCTACTTTGTGGCAACAACTCCTCCTAGACCACTTGATGAAATTCATTGAAACTTTCACAGAATTTTCAGTACATATTNATTTTGCGTTTCTCTTTGTTTTCCAAGCTATAAGGGGTCAAAGGGGCCAAATTGTGATATTTCAAAATATGTGAAATCTTTATTTTTCATTGGATTTCAACCTGAGTTTTTTCTTTGGATTTCTCTTGATGGTAGTCAACAAAATTTCTTAGCTCTTACAATCCTAGTAATAAGGGATTAAAAGGGCTAATTTTTATTTTCATTAGTTTGTGTCCAGTTAATTAATGTGTCAAGGTCCTTATTGTGTCCAGCAAATTAGTGTGTCCACATTAATTTTAGTTTACACTTGTTCAAATTTCAGTGGTCGACATGCTGCGGTCGTATCATGCTGCGCTTGGCGTAGCCCTTTATTATCAGTAAGTAATCAAAAGGTTTTTTCCCTATTTTGTTTCTAGCTAATAACTGTGTCTGTAAGCGTACTTACTTTCCGGCGTGCAGAATTTCCGGGTATATAAACAACCTATTGTATTTCTACCTTGATGTTTATTCCGTCACGGTCAGTACTCAATTGTGATTGGTCAATTAGATGTTGTGGATATTCTACCCTAGTGCATTTTATCCAAAAGGAAGGAATACACTGCCGGAATGAATCCACTGTTACATGTCTAGCTTCTTTTTGTGTCCATCTAATTATTGTGTCAAGCTCTTTACTGTGTCCACATTCACTTTAAACTACCTTTGTTGAAATTTCAGTGGTCGACATGCTGCGGTCGTATCATGCTGCGCTCGGCGTAGCCCTTTATTTTTCAATCGAAATTTTGTTGTGGTCCAACAATGCCATGAAGTTCGAGTTGACAGTGGACGGGCATATCATGCGCTCTTGGCGCAGCAGTTTATTACTTTTGTTACATTTTGTGTTTCTATTTAAAACTTGAAGGTAGAGATTAAGACAAAAGTGATCAGCAAGCTGTTACATGGGTTAATTAGAATTATTAAAAAATGGATAGGTTGCATGCTATAGTTGTCTCCCTTGTCATTATGTGCTGAAGTCAATTTAAAAACAAAAAATCTTTTAAGAGTTACTTGAAGTTTTCCTCAACAAAAATATCGAAAATGGTGACTTGAAAATTTCGTTGTTGAAACTTTGAAAAAGCGGAAGATCTGAAAAGAAAACGGGAGGGACAGAATAGGGGCAAAAGGGGGAGGTTCACATGTATGTTGATTGGTCCTACAATGTCTTTGTAGAGAATTTGTCTCATGTGCATTTACTCCATATGTTTATGTAAGTTGAGATTGAACTGAACATATTGTTTATTTATTTTGTTTATATTTTATAAGATAAATGTAGTAGCTAATTTACAATGTATGTGGAAAAACATTTAAATATTGCAAAAGATATTTTGGTTATGGTTAGTTCCTTAGGACTAACTTAATATCATTTTTATACCCTCCCATTCCTCCCTAACATGCCCCTTATAACATTGATAGTTTTACTCAGAACTTTGTAGGAAATGCTTTGAAATTTCTCCCAAACAGGTGGAATAGTCATTTAATGCATCCTTTGTAGAATAAGATTAATAACCTTGTTTGCCTACCAAGATGGCTGCCACAGCAACACATACTTTTACACCACTGATGAAAACGTTTCAAATAGTATCCTGTGTGAAATCTTATCTTGAAGTACTTGTTCTGTTAGAACAACACTCACTAATGCCCAGCATTAAATTTGAATATAAAGTCCCAGCCCATGTTAAAATGACATATGACTAGAAATTTATGTTAAGAATTGTTTTTACAGAGGATGATGATGCAGATAAAAGTGAGTTCTTCAGACTGAAGAGAAGATTTAAACGGGATGATGAAAAATCACGCATTTTCTTTGCAAAGAGAAATATTAGAATACAACAGATGAGAGAGGTATTAAAAAACATACCACTTGTACTTTTTCCCTGCAGAATTTTCTTCCATATGCATGGTACAAAAGAATGGAAATTTGTTAATGGGAAATGCATTAGAAATTCTCCCTCTTTGGGACCACTTCCTTAATTGGAACTTAACTTTGGTAGGATGATCTTTCTGTGGAGCATTTTCCATGTCTGATTACCTGACAAACAAGACAGTAGTGGAACAAACTTGAACTTAGCATTCTATTTAGATATCTTCTTGTCTTGACATACTTGCTGAGTTAGCACCAAACTTTGGTTGAATAACTCCTTTACATGTTTATATCAGAATCATGTCCATTGCAACCTGGCAGCCAACATGCAAAACCATACCTGTCATCTTTCGGAAATCTCCATGGGGGTTTTATCACATGTCCAAAAATGTAAAATCCTGAAAAGGGTTATTAGGGGTCTTATGCTTTAATTTTGTTAATGCTCCAATATGTTTTATAGTCACATTCAAACTATTCATTGCCTCTTAATTTTATCATATTGCCTTAAATTTGCAAATTTTACTTCTCATTGTTAAAGTCTCCATGGGAGTTTTCCCCCCTAATGAGGGTTACATGACAGGTATGGGCAAAACTTTGGTTATATTGATAGCAGAATTCCTCCAGCAGAAAGCCAAGTGAGTGATTTCATGCTCCTGAAAGACAAAAAGAATTGTACAAAGTTTTTGTCTTCTTTAATACTGGAAACCTGGAAATTTTCATGGCAGTTTTATTTTCGTGATTTTTTGCATTTGGAATGGAAGCACGAATATACTTGTTTATTATTGAAGTCAATGGTCAACAATTTGGCAGCACGAATTCAAAACTGTACAACCTAAAATCCTGTTAATTTTCAGCAAAATAAAGACAACACGAAAATTTCCCAATTTACAGTAGTGAAGGAAAAATCCTAAATGTACTTCTGTTCATTGTTTAGTTATGGTATAATAATATATCCCTGTTTTAATGATAATACAACCAAATTACCCTGTTTCAGATGGTCAAAGCAGAGCAGAAAAGTAAAAGGGAAAGTCAAGTTACAATGTACAGGAAATATCGTATTGGTGATTTACCTGATATACAGATTAAATATTCTTATATCATAGCTCCTCTACAAGCCATAGCTCATGTAAGTAACGGAAATATGGTATTGGTGATTTACCCGATATACAGATTAAATATTCTCACATCATAGCTCCTCTACAAGCCATAGCACATGTAAGTACAGGAAATATCGTATTGGTGATTTACCTGATATACAGATAAAATATTCTTATATCATAGCTCCTCTACAAGCCATAGCTCATGTGAGTACAGGAAATATCGTATTGGTGATTTACCTGATATACAGATCAGATATTCTTATATCATAGCTCCACTACAGGCCATAGCACATGTAAGTACAGGAAATATGGTATTGTTGACTTACCCAATATAAAGATTTAATATTCTTATATCATAGCTCCCCTACAAGCCATTTCTCATGTGAGTATGGGGAAATATCTAATTAGTGATTTACCCGATATACAGATTAAATATTCTTATATCATAACTCCTCTACAAGCCATAGCTCATGTAAGTATAGGAAATATGGTATTGGTGATTTACCCGATATACAGATAAAATATTCTTATATCATAGCTCCTCTACAAGCCATACCTCATGTAAGTACCAGAAATATCATATTGGAGATTTACCTGATATACACATTAAATATTCTCATATCATAGCTGCTCTGCAGGCCATAGCGCATGTAATTACAGGAAATATCATATTAGTGATTTACCCGACATATAGATTGAATATTCTTATATCATAGCTCCTCTACAAGCCATGGCTTATGTTAGAAACAGAAATATTGTTTTGGTGATTTACTCAATATACAGATGAAATATTCTAATATCAAATAATAATAATAATAATAATAATAATAGCTTTATTTCAAGAGGGTAACACAGTTAGTTACAAACTAATCTTCCCTGAAGCCCTCAACAGTAATATATTGTAAATCATAACAAGCATGAGAAAATAACATATAAAAATACAACAAACATAATTAAAAGAATTTTAAAATTCAACTTTTTGTGAAATATCACCTTCATCAGTTTGGTGCAGAATGAACTTCTTTAAATTTACCTTAAAGGAACTTATTGATGGTGAATTTCTAATACTATATGGCAGTTCATTCCATAATAATGCCCCAGAATATGTGAAAGATTTTTTATACAGTTCAGTTTGGGGTTTTGGGACTTGAAAGCTCCCCTACAGGCCATAGCTCATGTAAGTAAGGGAAATATTGTATTGGGAATTTACCTGATATACAGATTAAATATTCTTATATTATAGCTCCTTTACAGGCCATAGCTCATGTAAGTATAGGAAATATCGTATTGGTGATTTACCTGATATACAGATTAAATATTCTTATATCATAGCTCCTCTTCAGGCCATAGCACATGTAAGTACAGGAAATATGGTATTGGTGATTTACCCAATATACAGATTAAATATTCTTATATCATACCTCCTGTACAAGCCATAGCACGTGTAAGTACAGGAAATATCGTATTGGTGATTTACCTGATATACAGATTAAATATTCTTATATCATAGCTCCTCTACAAGCCATAGCTCAGGTAAGTACAGGAGAAATCGTATTGGTGATTTACCCGATATACACATTAAATATTCTTATATCATAGCTCCTCTACAAGCCATAGCTCATGTAAGTACAGGAAATATTGTATTGGTGATTTACCTTATATAAAGAACAAATATTCTTATATCATAGCTCCTCTACAAGCCATAGCTCATGTAAGTATGGGGAAATATCGTATTGGTGATTTACCTGATATACAGATTAAGTATTCTTATATCATAGGTCCACTACAAGCCATAGCACATGTAAGTGTAGGAAATATTGTATTGGTGATTTACCTGATATACAGATAGAAATTCCTATATCATAGCTCCTCTACAAGCCATAGCTCATGTAAGTATGGGAAATGTAGTATTGGTGATTTACCTGATATACAGAACAAATATTCTTATATCATAGCTCCTCTACAAGCCATAGCTCATGTTAGTACAGGAAATATCGTATTGGTGATTTACCTGATATACAGATTATATATTCTTTTATCATAGCTACCCTACAAGCCATAACACATGTACCGTAAAAAGCCCTGTATTATCCGCATTTGTTTATAATCCCCAGGCCCTTTTTTTACCTTAAAATCCAGGGAAAAAACTTTTAGTACACTGTGACCTTAACCAACAAAGTCTACGTGGAGTTCTGTATGATTGTAGTTATTTTATACCTGTAAATAGGTATTTTTATAGTTTATCAACTGCACGAGTCTTTATTTACTATATTTGAAGCCTTTTCTGAAAGTATTTAATGATAAAAAGGCTCAAACAACATCGTTTCATCAATCAGGAAGTTCAAATACGGTGGAAAAATCAGAACGGGTTCGGTGCGGACCGTCATATCCGCGTTTATTTTACATTTAATTTGATGTTTCTAAGTCTTCCAATCCCTATAAACTGTTTTGGAATGTAATAATAAGCCACTTAATCCTATAATTTTGCACCTTTGGCACGTTAAATGTTGTCAGAGGCAATATGATATAAATAGCTCATTGTCATAAAATCAACACTTTACCGATCACGTAGTTTGTTGACAGTAATGGCGGCTAATAAAAATATTCGTGTTCTAACATCAAAAT
This sequence comes from Modiolus philippinarum, assembly GCA_002080025.1. Lineage (NCBI taxonomy): Eukaryota > Metazoa > Mollusca > Bivalvia > Mytilida > Modiolidae > Modiolus > Modiolus philippinarum. Next base: position 31,527 of record MJUU01034308.1, read on the forward strand.
AAGCATTTTTTTCGGAAAGACCCATTTTAAGCTCATCTGGCTATGCCAGGGTGAGCTTTTGCCATCACTTTGCATCCGTCGTCCGTCCGTAAACTTCTCATTCAAAGATCTTCTCCTCTGAAACTACTGGGCCAATTGAAACCAAACTTGGCCACAATAGTCCTTGGGTGGTCCCCTTTAAAAATTGTGTCTCTCAGGTCTGTACGTCATCCAAGATGGCCGCCAGCTGGGACCAAAATTTAACATTGGACCCTATGGAAAAAAACGTTTCAAATTCTATTTCTCTGAAACTACTGGGCCAATTGGAACCAAACTTTGCCACAATAGTCCTTGGGTGGTCCCTTACAAAAAAGGTGTTTTTTAGGTCTGCCCGATTTCCAAGATGGCCGCCAGTGGAAAACATAGTTTTATCATTGGACCCTATGGGAAAACATTTTCAAAGATCTTCTTCTCTGAAACTACTGAGCCAATTGGTACCAAACTTGGCCACAATAGTTTTTGGGTGGTCCCTTACAAAAAAGGTGTTTTTCAGGATTGCACTACATTTAACATGGCCGCCATTGGGGGACATAGTTTTAACATTGGACCCTATGGGAAAACACATTCAAAGATCTTCTCCTCTGTAACTACTGGGCAAATTGGACCCACCTTTGGCCACAATAGTTCTTGGGTGATCCTTTACAAAAAAAGTGTTTTTTAGGTCCGCGCAATTTCCAAGATGGCTGC